>VZTE01003565.1:382083-395480 GCA_013397775.1 Eulacestoma nigropectus
TGTGCGGAGGCGTTTTTTTCATAATTTGGGGGGGGGGGGGAGAGAATACACACCCAAGCACCTATTGGGGTGACACAGGGTGTCATTCTTTTTGAGATGGGACCTAAGGATGGTCAAATGGTCATCACCTGCTCCTTATCCTGGGGCTGAAAACCTATTCAAAAAAGCCTCCTTGCAGCTGCAAAACGTTATCACAACTGTGTTTTAACCTCTCTTCGCTTTGATCTGCTCAGTTACAGATATCAGAGCCTTCTACCAGAAGGAAAATTATTTGTTTTTTCATTATATCCTCAGTGTAAGGTTTTTATCATTCCAATTTTGCTTCCTGCAGGTGATTCCCTCTTCCTGCAGGAGCTGATCCCTGGACTGGCACCTCCCTGGCTGAGCATCTGTGCCCAGGGACGGGGAGGGCACATCCTCCGACCCCTTGGCTTGGCAGAGCAGCTCCTAATTAATGAAATGCAAGAATTCCACTGTGAAAATAGTTTCCACCCAGCATGGAAATGAGCTCAGCCCTAGAGCACGCTGGCCCTGACAGCTGGATTGTGCTGCTCATTTGCAGTGGGGTGGTTGGGCTCAAATCAGAGATCAGGTCACCCGTCAAGGGAGATTTCCTCTGGCTGGTCTCACTCTCAGTCCCTATTTGGGGTCTCTCTTGCAGTTTTCAATGATAACATCAATAACTCCACGGGAATTTTATCAGTGGGAAAGGTGGAACATCTTTCCTTCAAGAGACTCCTTGATGATGCCACCACACATCTCAGCAACTCTGCTGGGACCACCTACATCCAGAGCAGAATTCTGGCCTGCTTAAGCCCTCTCACGTAAAACCAGATTGAAATGTCAGTCGCTGCACACAGATGTCCGCGTTCCTGTAGGTTTGGGGTCGGGTGTTGCTGTCCGCATGGGCATCCCACGGGATGCACAGGAGATTTCTGAGGTCTCTCACCTCTGTTCAGGTGTCTGTTCTAGTGAAACTTTCAAAAATCGGTAGTTTTGTGGCTCTGCAATTGGAGAAAGGGGTAAAAGTTACACCAGGGAGGAGTGGGATAGGAATAACACCTACATCCACGCATCACACTCCGTTGTGTTAGAAAAGTATTCTGATGTTTCCTGTTTTCTCTTTTTTACACCACCAACACCATTCCTTCCTGCTGGGGATGCCTGGAAACTGCTATTATTTGCCCCTGTAATGAAGAGAATGAACATTTTTGCCGCAGAGAAATGAGAACTGGGTGAAGGCACACCTAGCACCTTCAGCAGGACAGAGGGGAACCACAGCCCCGGTCCCGCCCTGCTCTCTGCAGGCACATGAAACTTGTTCTGCTGGAGCTGAGATCTGCAGTGATTTCATCCCAAAGTACAGCAGACTGTATATTTATTATTCTTTTTGTTTGGGAGACTCCAGTGAATTCACTTGGTTCATCTCAACTCTGTGATCAGGGAAATAATTCACTGATTTTTTATTACCAAGGAATGAGGGAAACAGGTAGAGGATTTTTTTTTTCCCTGGCTTCTGGAAGCCAGTTTCCTAAGGAAATGAGGCCTATTCCATCAAGCTGTGTGGAGGGAGAGGTCAAACAGCCACACTCTCAGGGAGTGCTGCCTGCTGAACGTGCCACATTTTTGAGGTGAGGTCTGGGGACGCGCGGTCGCGACCCGAGGGTGGGAACAGGCAGCGGCTCCTTTTCTCTCCTCCGCAGCTGAGCACTTGTGAGACAGAGCCTGAGGGTATGGAGCCAACACTGGCTGAACCTTGGAGGCTTCAAAAATACAACATTTCTTACAGACAGTTGGGAGTGACCACGTTATTGAGAATACCAAGCCTCTTATAGACCCTCGGGGAGCCACGTGGAGCGATGTCTTTGTCAATCATACGGAGAATTTCCAGTGGATCTCTTGTGTAGCTGAGCATGAGAGCTCAGCCATGAGACTCTTATCTATATGATAAAGGCAGGAGTTAAGCTTTCTGTTATCCCCTGAACTCCTCATTTTCTTCTTCAGCTTCACCACACCGCCCTGGAACGGATAAATCCCGGGAGCTCCCTGAAGGAGAGGTACTCAGGCACTTAAGAGCAATGCACATTTACAAAAACTGGATCCTGTAATAGCTCCCCGTGCATGAAGGGCCATCAGCTCAAATGGCAACAGCACAAGACAAGTTAATAACAGTCATTGTTCCAAGATTAAATTAGGTAGACAGGAATGATTTTTGCAAGATTCATAATGGTTTTAATGATACTATTTAGTTACCAAGAACAATATATCTTCTCTATTCATGAGTTCCTGGAAATCAAGGATGGTGAGGTTGTAAAATACGTTTTTAAAGGCAGAGTTGTGAGCTGCAGCCTGTCTGAAAGTTGGTTGTATATTATCTTGAATTGTCTTTATCCAGTAAGCAGGAGCACAACTTGGATGGCAACAGTGGGTCTGTGCATGGCATCTTGGGGAAATTTGGCTTTTGAGCCAGGAGCTGGACTGTCTGGAGGGATTTGAGGCTGGGTCAAATCCCAGAGAACACTTGCAGCCACCTTGCTGTCATCGCTTTAGAGGAAGTGGTGCCATTATGACACAGTTTGGTATTGATGTATGGCTGCAGCGTATCCTGGACCATTCCAGCAGCAGGCCAGCCCCACTTGGGTCTCCCAGTGTGGCCCTCAGGACACCCAGAGGGTGGCATTGCACCTCGCCAGATGTGGTGGCAAGATGGGCCCAAGGCTGGAAGGGAGAGAGGAGCGTGATGCTCTCAAACTGGACTCGCTTTGGGCCATGAAAACTGGGACACTCTGAGCGCCCTGCGCCAGAGGAAATGTTTCTTTCTTGTGAAATGTCAACAGAGGCATTTTCCTAGAAATTCTGCAGCGTTTTGTGCTGTGCATTCTCTCTGAACCCATAAAACACCAGAAGATCTCCAGCTGCAGTGACGCCGCTCGGTCACAGCACTGGCGTTTGGCAGAGTCCTCGCTCTGCTGCGAATTATTTCACAAGGCAGCTTGCCATGGGAAGGCACGCTGGGGTGGCCTGCAGCAACAACAGATGGATGTGGAGTCACATCAAACCAGGCCTGAGGGCTTTCTCCTCACGCTGGTCCCGGTTAGAGCCACCTGAATTCACAGCTGGGTGAACCAGCAGACTCACAATTGGTGAGTTGGTTGCTCCACCAGTATGAGCCCAGTTGGGTGAGAGCTGAGTAAAAATATTTAGGAAGAAGCACAGAAATGTCTGGAAGAGCAGCTCGCCGTGTCCCCACAACGTCAGATCAGTCTGTGCCTTGACAGGACAACCAGGTCAACGTTGAGACCCAGCTTTACCAATGTCAAGGGACCACGATGACTTCTGTGCTGAAAGGCTGGGGTTGTGCAGGTGGATTTGCCAAGGCAGGTGTTTTTAGGGAACTGAATATCCATCCTTGGCAAAAAAGCAGCAGGAGGGAAGGAAAAGCGACAAGGCTGAGACTGGTGAGGAGCACGGGAGACGGGAGCCCTGACTTCGGAGCAGGGAAACAATCTCCGTGTGGTTTGGAGACGCGGGGAATGACAGAGAAACATTTGCGACTCCAAAAGTCTTCCTTTCATCACCTTTCAGCACATTTTGCCAGGATTTTGACATTTGTCCCAATTCGCAGCCTGGTCGGGGCTGAGAGAGAAGACACCCAGCTTTCAGTTCCTTATGGGAACTCACACCTTCTCCCAAGAGCAAAACTGACTTGTTTGTGTTCTAGGAACCCAAATAAACATTTTCATGGAAGGCTGAATGTGTCAGTGGGGACATCTCCTCACACCACCCTTCCCTGGCAGAATCAGAGGATGTTATATAAGGCTGTGTGTAGATTTGTCAGCAGCTTTTAATGAGGATAACCCCTTTTCTAATTTCGTGATTAGATTTAAGCATGTCATTCTGAAGCTGCTTACAATAGGAAAAAAAAGAATTACAGAGAGGAAGTCACAATAAAAATGTTCCTGACAACATGCACAGGCGGGTGTAACCCTCTCGTGGTGGAGGGTTTGGGGTTGTCCTGTGCAGGACCAGGATTTGGACTTTATGATCCTCGTGGGTCACTTCCAACTCAGAATATTCAGTGATTCTACAAAAAATTTTACTTTTTCTCCACAGCCGAGAATTTTTTTTTTCTGCGATGGAGAAGTGGCTTCAGCCATCAGCTGCTGAGTCCTTTCAGCCGAGTCCAAACTGAGCAATTTCAGCCCTGTTTTCTTTTTACTGAATACCATTGCTTGTGTATTTAAAGATCTTCCCCTTTTCCCAATGAGGGCTAAGCCCAAATTTCCGCAGATAATATGGAATTTCATTTTAGAGAAGACAAAGAGGCAGCAGTCAGCACGTGTTGATGGGAGCAGCCCTGTGCTAACTCTGTCCCCAAATCCACTGGGGCTGTGTGAAATATCAGTAATGCAGAAGGCACTGGAGAGGTGAAGGATCTCATCCCAGGGAGTGCTCACAGGATGGATTTGCGGGAAAATATGGGGGAAATTTTCTTAAAAGTCACGTGCGTCTTGTCCCGCCACACCTGCCCCTTGCTGGAGAGAAGTGGGGACACAACTGGAGTGGAACTTCCAAACCTGGTGCCTGAATCCCTCTCTGTGCTGTCTGAATGTTATCCTGCAGTGGGCTGATTAAATGTTATTAAAAGAAACTATTTCATCCCTAGGGAAAAAAAAAAAAGCAGAATAAAGAAGAATTTGTCAAACCTATTTGAATCTGCCACTGCTGTCCCTACTTGAGGAAAGTTTGAGGAGGCAGCTGGAAATCCTTCAGGTGCTGATAGTGGCAAGAGCTCGTTTGTGAAGTCCCAGAGAGCAGAGACCACAAAAAGTGTTACAGAAGGTTTAGGGACCTGCAGCATTTCTGTTTGATGGTGTATTAATCTCCTTGAGAACATTAATCACATTCCATTTCTCCCCACTGCTTTTTGGTTCATGTTGACTCCCTCTCTGAGCTTATCTTTCCTATCGATACGTGAAATCGTATCTACCAATCTGATAAGCAAATAAAAGCAAGTGTTGGTCTGGCAGGGGTAGGAGAAAGCAGGGAACAATTCCAAGATGTGCTCAGCAGTTTGCTGCAGCCAGGTCTAATATCTCCTGGCCCTCACAGACTTTGGTGAGCTTTGGATGAGGCTCTGCCCTTGAGAGACTGGAATTTTCCTGCTCAGTGATACGAGGGTCGCTCAGGTGCACCGAGGCAGAGGAGCGAAAGCATTTTCTTAGGGAAAAAAATCCAGAAGAAATAAGTTTTCCTTTGCTTTACACCATCAATCAACATGGCAGTAAATGCTGTGCTGCCTTTTGGGTTGTGTTTTAAATCCCCCATCTGAACTGGAGCAACAAGCCCTGCTGACCTGCTCTCCATCCAGCCCGTATCCATGTTCAGGATGGCCCTGAGCGTGGAAGTTTTGGGAATGCCACCAGCACGGAACAGCATCGTCACCTCGTGTGTCTTCATATAGGAAACCTCCCTGCAAGCGAGCCTGAGCTCGGTCTGCAGCTGGAGCAGCAGCTCTGGAGCTCCCAGTTAAACAAAGCTGGGAGTACCGGGAACAGGATTTCAGGAGCGACACTCAGTTCACCCTGGTGATCAGACTAATTACCAGGCAGTGGAGCCTGCCTCCGCTGGGAGGTTTCCTCAGCCTGGGGTTATTCCTGATGGCATTTGCGATTTTCCGTCTGAGGTGGCCTCAGGATCAGGGGGTGGGGATTGTGTTTCCCAGGCACAGCGTGATTCCTGCTGTGCTGCAGAGGCAGCGGGATGGAAATGGCAGCAGACACTGTGACCTACAACTACAGTGGGACAGAAATTATTGTCCTGTCTCCAGGGCAGCTTGTAAAGGGGTGGGGAGGCACAAGGGGATGTTTTTGTGGGTTGGTGTTGAACAACAGCTTGTTCTGGGCTCTTCTTGAATGCCAGAAAGGGAAGATGCACCTACAGACAGCAGGGGAGCCCCAGTTAGAAGGGACAGCCAAGTAAAACAGTTTTCTTTCAACTTAAATTGTCTCTGCTCTTCTCAAGCCCAGTTACTGGGAGGGAAGGGAATCTCCTCTTTTCTTCTGGGTGTTTCCTACCAGAGCTACCAGAGATCAAGTTGTTAAAGGGACTGGGGCACCTCTCCCGTGGAGACGGGCTGAGAGAGCTGGGACTCTTCAGCCTGGAGAGGAGAAGGTTGTGGGGAGACCTCCCAGGACATTCCAGGATCTGAAGGGACCAGGAATCCAAAGAGTGACTCTTCATCAGGAACTGGAGTGACAAGACAAGGGAATGGGTTCAAACTGAAAGAGAAGGAATTTAGGTTAGAAATACAGAAGAAATTCTCCCTGTGAGGGTGGTGAGGCCCTGGCACAGGCTGCCCAGAGAAGCTGTGGCTGCTCCTGGATCCCTGGAAGTGTCCAAGGCCAGGCTGGACAGGGCTTGGAGCAACCTGGAATAGTGGAAGGTGTCCCTGCCCACGGCAGGGGCTGGAATGGGATGTCTTTAAGGTTCCTTCCAGCCCAAACCATTCCATGATTCTGATTTTTCCTCTCATCTCCAGTGAGGTTGGCAAGAGCCAGCACAGCAGAGACAGCAGCGCAGGGCATCCTCACTTGAGCAAGAAAAACAGAGCAAGAAGGATTTTCTGGATTGTAGGGGGCACTTTGGTGTTCTCTCCACAGTAATTGAAGCCAGATAAAAGTGGAATGGGAAATGAAGTCTCATGTTTTTTCGCAGTGGAAGTGAAAACCTCTGAGGGCAGTGGAGTTCTCTCTTGCTTCACTTCTGGAGTTCAAAGCTAAATGTCTTTCTGCAGGAGAGCCCTGGACAAACGCAAGCTCTGAGTCTCCTCACAGGGCTAACAGGGTGAAATGGAAAGGTCTCTTCCATACAAGAGTTCAGGTCTTCTTAATTTAATACTCTTGTCCAGCCTTAACAATTACCATTTTATTGATTCAAGGGAAGTAGCAAAGAACATGTGGGCAGCTTGTGTATTTCCTGATAGTGTCTCACAAATCAGGCAAAAGGTTAATTTTCATTCAGGAAAAATGGCATCTTTAAAGTGAAGTAAAATTATTTTAAAAAGGAAAAGAAAATCAGGGACAGGATAAAAGCAGGAAAGGCTCCTTTTTTTTTTTTTTTTTTTTTTTTTTGCATTAAAGCTCACGTTGGACTCTTGTTGCCTTTCAGATCTTATTTGTAAAGATTTGGACAAGGTTTCATGATGACCACAGAGCTCAGGGCCAAGGCTATAGACACAAGGCTCTGGAAAACAAAGCAATGAGTTCTGTCAAGAGGTACCTGACCTCTTCCAATCCCAAAGGTATTGTCCACTAAGATGCTGGAGCTACAGTTCCTCCCAAGGTAAACATCAGACGGGAGAAAGTGAAAGGATGACAAGAGTTGCCCTCAGGCTCCGAGGGGAGAGTTTGAAAAGGAGTTTTTCCTAAGTTGTTCGATTATTTCCTACATCACAGAGGAACAGAGTGACCTGCAAAGGTCAGCAGGGCAGGACTGATTAAAAGACACAAAGTTTAGGGTCTGTGTGAGGGAGACACTGGTGGACACAAGCTGTGGCAGCCAGAAGGACACATAAAGGTGTCTCTGCATCCCTCGGTAAAGTGCAGTGTGGATTCACCCTCCACAACTCCCTGACAGGACCCAGGCTCTGCTCCCAGGGAACACTGACAGGACAAGAGGAAACGGCCTCAAGCTGTGCCAGGGGAGCTTCAGGTGGGACATCAGGAGGAGTTTCCACATGGAAAGGGTGGTCAGGCATTGGAAGGGGCTGCCCAGGGAGGTGTTGATGTCCCAATCCCTGGAGGTGTCGAAGGCAGGCCTGGATGTGGCACTCAGTGCTCTGGGCTGGTGGAAAGGTGGGGATTGGTCACGGGTGGGATTCAATGATCTTGGAGGTCTTTTCCAACCTAAATTTTTCTATGATTCTGCAATTTTGTGACTCAGCATGAAGAAACCAGCCTGAACTTGGAGCAGCCCAGTTTTCCATCCCAAAGCTCCCACCAGGAGCTCCAATAATGGGCTCAGCTTCCTGACACGGCCGTGCTGGGTCTGGGTCTGCGAGCAGCAAACTCGGGAGCCTCAACACCCCTGGGAACTCATTTCTGGAGGACGTGTGGCAGCCCTGTGTCCGTGTCCTTGGTCCTGGGGCCAGCAGGCACTGCCAGGCAGAGCTCCACACCCCACTGTTCACCAGTGTAGGATCTGACTGTCCTCTGCACCTATGATTTCCAGAATTCCCAGGGGAATTCCCAGAGGGGTCATGCCTTTGAGCTTGGAGCTGTGAGCTCAGAGCACAAGAAACCAAACTGTCCGTAAGGCATTTCTCCCTTCCACAAATCATCCCAGGGTTCTTCCAGCCCTTTCCAGCTGCCAACGCTTCCCACAAGGTGTGTCTCCCTGCACTTCCAAACCTCCCTCCAGTGCTGGTTTCAGGACTGAGCCTGGTCCTCCCATTCCTACTTTATGTTTCCATACCACGTTCACATCCATCCTTTGGTCCCCAAGCAGCGGTGGGAGCCCAGATCCAGATGGTTCCCACCACACCCCCGAATTCCCAACGCCCTTGGCCATGGGTTGCTGCTGTCCTCCCTCATACTTGGCCACGTTCAGCTTCATCCTCATCGCGTGTCAGCGAATGAATAAACATTTTTCTGCATTGCACAATTCCTTCCTCGATCATTTATGACTTCCCTGATCTCTGGTTCAAACTGGAAGGTTTTATCAGCAGCCAATGTGTGTTGTCTTCAGGTCATTAATTCAGATGTTAAAGAGCATGGAAATGCTTTCTGCCCTACCCCAGTGGGAACATGGTCACTACTTTAATTACTGCCTTTGCAATTACACTTTGAATCCCATTAATTAGCTGCTTTGAGGGCTATTTAATGTCTTCCACATGCCTTGCTCACCATTGTTACTCAAACTAAAGCCAGGACTAACTTAAAGCACCGCTTTCTGTAACTCTTTGACAAGATCTTTAAGATCCGTTACAATTCTGTAAAACTTCGTAATCTTATTTTTATAAGGTACCAAATTCACTTGACAGCATTACTACTTTGTCTTACTTTTGTTACCCTCCTTTAATTTCCTTCCTCTATTAATTATTTTCCCTTAATTTATTGCGTCCTGTGTGAGATTCTGTATTTTTGAGCCTGGGATTAATGCCAGGACAAGGGACGTACACTTTCCTAGGATATCCCATTTACCTTTTGGAAAACGCAGTTACGACTTTAGCCCGGCTCTCATCATTCAGAGCCACCCAAACCGAGTGAAAAAACCCATCATTTCTGTTCCAGAGACCTCCTCAGTCGGCTCTTTGAAAACTCTTGGGTGCAGTTAGACCTGAGTCAAGAATTAGTGCTTGCTGCCCCAGCCCCCCTTCACCATCCAGGCTGGGATTCCATCATCGAGCTGTTCCCAATGCCAGGGCACAAATATTTAGGGAATTTTTCTCTCTTCATCATTATCATCACTTTTTTTTTTCCCAGTTTTGGTCTGGTAATGGCTCAATACCATTGTGAAAAAAATTGTGGTTTTCAGTGTCATTTGGTGCCTCCCCATTGTCCTCAGTCCTCCTGGATGCCAATCTCCTCTGTGACAGAAAATGTCACTCAAAAGCTGAGCCTTCCACCTCTGCACCCTGGGTTTGGTTCTCACTCACACTCAGTTCCACCCTTAGGTGTGCTACAAGTAAACAAAAGGACCAGAGGAAGAGTTTATATGTATTCAAGTAACATTTGACCAAGCCAGAAATTTACTTCAAGGATATTGAAAGTATTTAAAATAAAAAAAATCTTTTCTATATGTGGAGACTGTCCTTAAAGGATAACCACTGAGAATAACTAACTGCATTGTTTTAATCCATCTCTTTTTATTTTTAATAATTAAATAGTTCCAGTAAAATGTGAAAAGTCCAATTCTTCATTTGTATCAGAACTCCTTAAAACTCTCATGGTGTTACTGCAAGGCAAAAAAGCACTGCAGGCTCCAGTTTCAAATCCTCTTTCATCTTTGTGGGTTTTTCTGAGCCCTTTAATGCGCAGGTAGAGCTGCCTCACCTCTTGCTCAACCCTCAGCCTGCCAGTCCCCTCTCTGACTTGAATTAAAGCCTCCTCTTGCATCTTCCCTCACCCAAAGCTTTTGCTGATATAAAGGAAAGAAATGCTGAATAAAAGGAGAACAAAGCAATGGCCAAAGTCACGGCATCCCACTAAGAGCTCTGCAGAGGTCACCTGCCTCTGCCAAAATATTCTCTACATCCCTGGATGTAAAACTTATCTGGGTGACAAAACAACCCTACACACCTGGGGGAAAAAAAGTATAGGCATTTTTTAATTCCTTTAATTCCTTTTCTAATTAACTTGAATGTATATAATTTATTTTAGGTTTTTATAAGATTTTCTACATTTTGTTGCACTGTTGCTCTTGCTGTTACTGATATCTCAGCCTCATTTTTTTTTTTTTGCCATAGATTCTTACAACAATGACAGCTTCAGGACTAAAGCAGGAGTGAAGTTGTGATAAAAAGAAATAAGAAACAATTACTATGCAGAATATTCATAAAACCGTGCTTCAGCTAAATCTTCATTTGTTTGAGAATCTCCTTTAGGAGACAGAAGAGGTTTTTGGTAGCATAATGTGGTTATTTCACCTTAGAGACTGGAAAACTTTTAGTTCGGGTGAAAGGTAGATAATGGGATTGGAAATGCACCTGCTCCTGTTCCTAATCCTGAACAATAAACAAGGGGAAAAGAGGTGCATGATAAAAAACCAACAGAGAACGTCAATCACAGCACCAGTACAGCAGAAATGCAGAACAACACGAAATGCAAAATGTTGGTCTTTGACTAAATAAACACCAGGAAAAATGTGGAAGGGGAGGGAAGGGCTGAGCTCACCTCTCTCTGGGTCTTTCCAAGCTACTTTTAAGGTACTTGGAGAAGCACACGAGCAGCCAGAGCAGCTCCTGTCCAAGGTCAGGGAATCATCAGGGATTCAAGGAGTGTGTGCCACCAGCACAACTGCTGAGAGCTGTGTGGGAGTCTCCATCTGCTTTCACTCCCTGGCACAGTGTGAGGATGCCTTGCAGGCTCAGGAGGAGAATGGGAAGGTGAGAAGATTCCCCCTGTGCTTATTTTCCTGCCTCTCCTGAAAGGAGATGGGTCACGGAATCATTTAGGGTGGAAAAGACCTCTGAGGTCATCGAGTCCAAGCTGTGACCCAGCACCAGAGCACTGCTGTAGTTGGCAAAACTCAACCAAGTCCAGTGATTGTGAGAAAAAGGAGGTCTCGGGCACATGGGTGAAGATTCAGCACTCGAAGGGCACAAGTTCTGTCCACAAAGCTTTTCTCATGAGAAAACAAACACCAGGCTGGTGAGAAACCCGGTGTGCAGAGCAAGCTCTTCCTCCTTTTCACCTTCCCACTGGAGATGCTCAAAGAGGGAAGCAAAATGCCAGCCCTGCAGGCATTTGTTCCTTTTTTAGCATCCAAAGAGGAAGGAGAATGTCAGGTTGGAGACACAGAAATGAGGTGGTTGTTTAGAACAATGTGCAAACTCAGAGACCTCACACACATGTGGCTACCAGCCCAAAGAGCTGAAAAAAACCCAGATAAAATACAGATGCAGATAAAATACAGCCTCAGAAAATGGAGAGGTGGTGTGCTGGGAGGTGTTTTCCATGGATATATCCCTTACCCACTCCCCGCAAAGGGACAGCTGGGCATGAAAGGAGTGGAAAGGAAATAAATGGTCAAAACCTTTGAAGTCTTTCACTGCCACCATCCGAACTTCATCATGGATTGGACTCTGAGAACCCATCAAGACAAGCAACTCTCAAACTGCACCAAATATCTGTCTACAACTCCCTGACAGGAGGGTGCAGCCAGGGGGGAGTCGGGCTCTGCACCCAGGGAACAGGGACAGGATGAGAGGAAATGACCTCAAGTGGTGCCAGAGGAGGTTTAGATTGGATATTAAGGGAAATTCCTTCATGGAAAGGGTTGTCCAACCCTGGAAATGGCTGTCAAGGGAAGTCATTGAGCCACAATCCCTGCAGGGATTTAAAAGATGTGTGGATGTGGCACTTGGGGACATGGGTTAGAGGTGGCCTTGGCAGTGCTGCGGGAATGGATGGACTCCATGATCCTACAGGTCTTTTCTAACCCAAAGGATTCTGTGATTCTATGAAAAGAAACTGAAAAGACCTCCATTGTCTTATACCACGAGGATCATTGGCAGGGCTGGTGCTCGTTCCACCCCGGTTGAAAGGAGAGGGATGGATGGCAGGGAATTCCTTTGCCTCCACTGAGACTCTAAATCTTGGTTTAACAGCGCTGTCCTCTCCAGATTTGAAACCCCCTGCATTTATGGATGTTCTGGGAAAGTGGCAAAAGACATCTATTCACAATAGGATTGCTGGAGACAGCTGAGGGCCCGTTTCCTGGAATGATGGAAAAGGCTTCTTTGTGGATATCTGGCTGGACTGCTCCTACTTGAGCGATGACTTGATTGCTCCTGGGGTTTGCTGAAATCCTGGTTGTGTATTAAACCATGCTGACCCTTGGATGAGCATGTTTTTGGTATTATTTGAATAGAAAGAAGCTGGTGAGCATTTGGGCTCAATAAAGGCAGCAGTATGCGGCTGAAGGGAGTATATTGGATTGGGAAAGGGCCTGGGTCAGAGACATCCAACCATTCCTCTTAATGGCTGAGTTTTGAAGCTACAGCCCGGGGTGTTCCTACAGTGCTGTGTGTTAGAGATGGTTTTTCTGGGGTGAGATGGAAAATGCGTCCCAGTTTTCCCACAGGACAAACCCACAGGCAGGTGCTCTGCATGTGTAGGCACTGCTGTGCTTCGGGAATGGGGATTTCTCTCATCCTGCAGAGTTTCCAGCAGGCTGCTCGAAGTGGTAAAAGGAAAGCCTTGCTGTGTCTGAGATTGGGGAATTTTCCTGCTTGCAGGGAAGAGAGGAGGCTCAAGTGCTCGCTTGTAGATTTTCCTGTGCCACCTGCATCCCTTCTGTTATCTTCCCTCCTTCCCTCACCCCAGCTCTTGCCCCTCTCCTCTTCAGGCACGAGTGCATCACATCCTCCCTCCCTGCTGCAGAAGCCTCATGGAATCACAGAATTATTTAGGGTGGAAAAGCCCACTGATATCATCCAAAATCATTGAGTCCAACCATTCCCCCAGCACTGCCAAGGCCACCACTGACCCATGTCCCCCAGTGCCACATCCACACGGCTTTTGAATCCCTCCAGGAATGGGGACTCCACCACTGCCCTGGGCAGCTGTGCCAGGGCTGGACAACCCTTTCCATGAAGAAATTTTCCCAAATATCCAACCTAAACCTCCCCTGGCACAGCCTGAGGCCGTTCTTTCTCATCCTGTCCCTGTTCC
>VZTE01003565.1:395502-526797 GCA_013397775.1 Eulacestoma nigropectus
GGCTGCCCCCTCCTGTCAGGGAATTGTGCAGAGCCACAAGGTCCCCCCTGATCCCCCTTTTCTCCAGGCTGAGCCCCTTTCCCAGCTCCCTCAGCTGCTCTTGGTGTTCCAGCCCCTTCCCCAGCTCCATACCCTTCTCTGGACACACTCCAGCCCCTCAGAGTCTTGTTGTGAGGATCCCATGGTTCTTGCACCGCCCCATTCTCCGCCTCAATTCTCACCAAGCCTTTCACCTCCCAGGCCAGGCCCAGCAAAGCCAAACCCCAGTAGGGTCAGTCCCCTCTGCCACCTGTGGTCACCACCCCAGCACCACCCTAGAGCCAGTCCCGTCCCCTGAACCCCCAACCCAGGCTCTGTCCAAATCTCTTAATTCCACTCTTTGCTACTCAAAAAAATTTTTAAAAAATCAGACTCCTCTTTCTGTTTGCTTGAGGAAGCAAAGGCCTTTTTTTCAGCCCTTTCATCCTATACCTCAGTTGTTGGCAGCTGATGCCTTGATGGCAACATCCTGCTCCTCTCCAGCTGGTGTTTCCAAGAACATCCCTTTTGGCTCAATCCCTGTTTATGGCCCTCCATGGACATCCCAAGCTCACCCTCTTTGCCTGGGATGACAAAACCACTCCTGTCCGTGTCCGGTTGGCCAAGCTTCACACTGCCCATCTATTTTCTGATCTCTTTGGAAGATTTGGGCACCATCCCCTCACTCGACCATCTCTGTGCTCCCCACATCCCACACCTCCCCTCTTCCCTCCCCTCCAGCCCTGAGCAAACAGACAAACAACCGGTTTATGAAAGGGAAGAGGGAAAGCCAACAGCAGCTGCTTCAAATCTGCTGTAATGCTGGCGGCAATTGCATAAGGCAGAGGTTTTGCTGATGTCCCCACCCCATTCCTGAGAAATATTTGATTTATTTTGGTGTCACTGTGCCCGCTGCCCATGCCCTCAGCACATTGGCAGCGCGGGATCCAAGAGCAGCATCAAAGAGCAGCTCTGGATTCGCTTCTGCCCCGACGCAATCCCACAAGAAAAAGGGCGAGATTCAAAACAGCCTCCTGAGCCCAGCCCAGCCGAGTTCCTTGGCATGGCCTGGACGTGCAGAGCTCAGGAAACAGATGGGTCTCACCATCCCCAGGGGGTCGGTGGCTCTGGGCCCTGATAGAGCAGCAAGTTTCAAATTAAATGACCCTTGAGTGAGAGGGAACAGCCCCTGCTCTCATCTGCTGGCAAGAGGCATCGCTCAGCCCACAGCAGGGCCCTGTCCCACAGCTCTGCTTTGCATTACACGTCTGGAGTCAGAGAATCCTGGAATGGCAGAATGGCCTGGGTGGCAAGGGACCTGAAAAATCATTTCATTCCATCCCCTGCCACGGGCAGGGACACCTTCCACTAGCCCAGGCTGCTCCAAGCCCCGTCCAACCTGGCCTTTGACACTTCCAGGGACCCAGGGGCAGCCACAGCTTCTCTGGGCACCCTGTGCCAGGGCCTCACCGCCCCCACAGCCAAGAATTCCTTCCCAATATCCCATCTAGCCCTACCCTCTGGCAATGTGGAAAGCCATTCCCTGTGTCCTGTCCCTCCATCCCTTGTCCCCAGTCCCTCTCCAGCTCTCCTGGAGCCCCTTTAGGCCCTGCAAGGGGCTCTGAGGTCTCCCTGGACCCTTCTCTTCTCCAGGTGAACACCCCCAGCTCTCCCAGCCTGGCTCCAGAGCAGAGGAGCTCCAGCCCTGGGAGCATCTCCGTGTCTTCCTCTGGATTTGCTCCAGCAGCTCCACGTCCTTCTGCTGTTGGGGATCCCAGAGCTGGACACAGCACTCCAGGACACGGCGCCCTTTCTGAAGAAATATTCCCTGATTCCAAACTTCTGCCTCAACCATCAAGTCAGGTCTCAACCTCCAACCTCCAGCTGAGATCTGCTGCCTGAAAATTGAACGTTGGTTTGCTTTTGGCAGGTGGGATAAGGGTTGAGACGCTCTCCCAGATGTGGCACCTGGTCCTGGCCATGCCAAACCTCCATGGGAGCGGGAAAGAGCCACGGCACAGTGGGAGAGCAGTTCGATTTCCCTTTGCTGTCCAACTTTGTGGGTCACCTTCATGCCCAAGGATGTTTTTCCGGTATGAAAAATCCACCAGCACAAAATGATTGTCAGTATTTAGAGCCCACCTGCAATTTCTGCAGCATGAGCTGCAGGGCTGATGTCGTGTTCATCCTGTAACTGAGCACAACCTCCCCTTTGGTCTGCAAAGCATCTGAGGAGAGGTGGGATCCATATTCCTGCTGTATCAATGCAGGGAAAACCCTGCAGCTGGAGAGGAAAGAACAGCTTTTCATTTTTTCAGCTGGAAGCTGGGATTGCCCAGAGAAGCTGTGGCTGCCTCTGGATCCTTGGAAGTGTCCAAGGCCGGATTGGATGGGGCTTGGAGCAACCTGGGCTAGTGGAAGGTGTCCCTGCCCATGGCAGGGGGTGGAACTGGATGATCTTTAAGGTCCCCTCCAACCCAAACCAGGATGATTCCATGATTTTACCTGAAGGCATCACCAAAAGAACTCAACAAAGACCCAATAAACTAAAAAACCATTAATCTAAAGCAAAGAGACCCTGAGATTTCTTGTATCACAACCTCTTCCCCCCCTAACAAATCTCTCCCAGCCTCTCAAATCTCTCCCTTTTTCCCTGCCTTCTGTTGTGAGGAGACGGGAAGGATGAGGTTTTTTCAGGAAAGGGTTGAAGGAGGAATGTTGAATGAGAAAATCTGCTAGACTCCAAATCTGCTGTTCCCATATGGATGTTTTCCCTGGCCCACGTTCCCTTCTCTCTGGGAATTCCGTCCCATTGCAGGCAGTAAACACCTCAAAAACGGGTAATGAAGCGCTCAGGACTGGGATGTTTAAATCCCTGCTAAGATTTATTTCCCAGTGGCTTGTTCAGAGCTACTGAGGGTATTTGTAACCCTGACAGGAAATAAATCCACGTTCCCTGAGCCCCAATAAGTTTTCTTAACCACAGCATAATTCATCCTATCTCCTGATAGGAATATGTGGTGTTTTTAGTCTGGGCTTCCTGAGCAACAGGATATTTGTTCCTCCAAACATTTTAAATCTCTATAGAAATAAAATTAATTTTAAGGTGGATGTTTGAAATCTGTCTCCTTTTTTTATCTCATCAACTATTGGGATTTCTTTTTTTAATCATTATTTTAACTTCACAGCATCTTGCTTCATCTTGTTTTGACTCAGTTTAGCCCCGAAGTCAAAACAAAAAGGGATGATGAAGTCTGAATGCAGTTTCCCTCTCTCTCCTTCCTCTTTCAAAGGAAAAAGCTGGAAGAAAAGGGTTTGTCTTCCTCTGTGGAGAAAGGTGGATTTTTTCTTCCCATGTTTCCAAAGGATTTTACATCAGGACATGGGGAAAGGCTTTTCCCTGCCTTGGGGGATGCACAGAGCAGAGAGAGAGAAAAGGTGACATGAAGAAGACAAAAAATGATGGATGAGCAGGCTGGGAATCCCGTTCTCCACTGTTTTCATCATGTCTAGAAAAAAACCCAAACCCATCCAACTCGGTTCAAAGGCAACCGGAGCACCTCATCAATTTAAACTGTGTGATTACAGTGCCTAATTAAGCTGTGGAACTCATCACCAAGAACGATTATGCAAGCTCAGAGGTTAGAAAGATTTCAAAAAAAGTTGTTTTTTTTTTTTAAAAAGAGAAAGAAAATGGCATTTCTCTCTGTTTTGGAGCATCTACAGCTCTGCTAGATTGGTCTGAAAAGGGATATCAATTCTCATGCTGCAGAGCACAAATAAGCTACCAACAGCCCATTAGGATGAAACTTCTCCTGTGGGGAATATTGCATAATTTATCAAGTGAAGCATTTCTTCCATCCTTCTTTGGAGCAGCTGGGAATGATTAATGCCAAAAGCAGGGTCTGGAGTAAGGCTGGCCACTGGTTCTGGCACACTCTGGCCCTTCCCGTGTCACCGAGGAATTAAAGCTCAGAGAACTCCGGCAGGCCGGGACAAGAGTTAAATCATTCTATAAATTCTATAAATTAAGGCCTTCCCATCTGAGTGCAGGAATTTGCCTTTTCCAAAGACTTATCCCTGGAAAAAGTAGATTGGAGGTCGCTTCAGGAAGCGTTTCAGAGGCAGAAGACAAAGCCATGTGTGTCCAGATTCCCGGAGTGAACGTTGAGGTTGCCTTGGCAACACAGGGATGTGGATGTGGTGATTGCAGCTCCAGAGGGTTTTAACCCACGGGATCAATCTGCCAGTAGGAGAGAGAGGCTGCTCTTGGCCATAAATATGAGGCACTGTCATGGTCTTTGTGTTTTCCAGCCCTATAAATTGGATGAAAAACCTGTGACATCCACCAGCAAAGGTGTCTGGTTATCAGTGGAAGCAGTCAGGAACCTTCCTGGAAAACCATTTGAGAGTCTCTTGTCTGGCACATCAATTTTAGGGCAATTTGGGACAGGGACTGTCCTTCCATCTCATAAATTAGCACAGATCTGTCTGGGTCCTCCACTGGTACTTTTGAGTTTCTACAATAATACGAAGAACAAAACCAGACTAAAGACATTGACAAGTCTTTTATATTTTTCCCCATTTCCTGGAAAAAGTGTTCTACTTCTCACTGGAAGGTTTTTAGCTGGGTAAAAGATTCCACAAAAGGTACCACAGCCTCAGAAAATCATCGTGCACCCTGAGGGGAGCTGGCATGGGATGGGAAAACCCATAAGCCCTTGCTGCTGAATGGTGCAGAAAGCTCAGAAAGGAGCAACTTTTAGTGATATTTCCAAAATTTAATGTCACCCTGATTGTGTTACAGGACAGCAGTAAGCCTCCTTAAATGACAGGTTGTCACCTGAGCCATCCAGCCAAGATTGGAGTCCATGGCAACGTGGGAAGGTGCTGGTTTAATTTAACTCCCAGATAGAAAAGGTGCAGCACACGTGAGCGCTCTTCTCACATGGAGTGGGATCTGCTGGAACTCAGTGTCTTGGATACCGAGGAGGACGTGATTATCATAAAATCCTGGAATGGTTTGGGGTTGGAAGGGACCTTGTTCCATCTTGTTCCAACCCCCTGCCAGGACCAGGTTGCTCCGGGCCCCGTCCCAACCTGGTATTGGACACTTCCAGCGATGGGGCAGCCACAGCTTCTCTGGGCAACCTGTGCCAGGGCCTCACCGCCCTCACAGGGAACCTTATCCACAGGCTTTTGGGGTGGTGATGAGGATAACTCTTCCACTGTCAATAAATGTGATGTTTGAGCTGTCGTGTCTGGCCCTGGAGCTCTAACCTGCTGATTGCTGCAGGGAATGGATGACTGTGCTTAACATCTTTTTTTCCTCTATTATCATCCCCTCCTTTCCTCTTGGGGACAGGGCACTGTTCTCAATGGACCTTGGGACAACAAAGTTTTGACATCCTTCTATCCCTGGACTCTCTGTTTGGTGCTGGCCAAGAATTTCTGAGGTGTAGGAAATGCTTTTTTCACACCAGGTCAGGGTCTGCTTGCTTTTTGTCCTTGTTGTCCCTCCTCCAGGCCCTGCCTGATTCCTTCCATTTCCTTTGTGAAACTTTGATGGGAATCCAAGTGTCACAAACCTGCTGAAACCCCTGCCCTCTTCTGTTCCCTTTCAGTTTCCCAGAGGCGGCAACGCTCCTGGAGTGAGAAGGTGAAGCCATGTGAAATCCTGTGGTGCTGATGCCTTGGGTGGCTACCTAGAAACAGAGACTAGACAGGAGTAAGGGAATAAAGGTGGATATTTATTTGAAAGGCCTTCAAAGGTGCACCCTGGGGAGCCAAAGACTGCATCAAAGACGGACCCCAAGATGGACAACGAGTCACGAGTTCTTCACACTTTGATAGGTTTGGTTCATTTGCATATCAGCATAAATTTGCCAGTTAAAACTTTAGCTAATGATGGAATTTCTTCAATTTCTCCACCTCTCCAGAGGCCCTGGTTTACACCTTTTGGGTCTAGGACAGCCTAAGTGTCCTTGAAGAACAAGCTCGGAGAGGCTTTGTTATGTCTAGCTGACATGAGAGAACAGAAGTTAACAGGCTACAAGAAAGTTCAGAGTTCCACACTGGGTAGTGCAGGATTTGAAGAATATAAAAGCTGGAACCTAAGGCATCAGTGCCTGCATGGAATTCTGGATTCCTCAACAAGGAGAGAATCCCTCCGAGGTGCCAGAGCCCCCGTGCTCAGGAATATCAGCTGCAGCTGACTGCACTAATAACGTTAGCATGGGCACTTACTCCAGCTAAATAGGACACTTAATTCCCATTAATGCTGGACTAATTAGAGCATGGTGAACAACAAAAGAGAAAACACCATCTTTGTGTCTGTGCAAAACTATTCGTGATCCCCCCCACACACACAAAATATAGGCCATCCTTCCCTTCCTTGGGCTCAAAGGGGAGTCTCTGTTCCTTGACGAGAACAGCCATCAGCAATTCTCAAGATTTCAGCTTTCATCTCTCGTTCTGGGATACATTTATCTACAAAGAAAAAATCTGTAGATATTCATGAGTGCAGGCAGAGACAATCACATCAGTCAAAAAAAGCCTGCACTGCTAAATGCAGTGTGTGCACGGAGAGTGACCTAAATGTGATTAAATTACCCTGCCTAATTTCAAGCAAGAAAAAGCTACCCAGAATTACTTTAATTAGCAGAAAGCGATGCTGTCAGCCACTTTCTGGAAGCAAATTTAATGTTCTGTGTTACTCGTTGTACCCATGGCATCCTGTGGTAGGAAAACAAAATGCTTGTCTACTCCTCAATGCTAATATCCCCATTATTTATTCCTATCCAGGTCTCCTTAGGAAATGCAGTTTGTGCTCCGTGGTGTTCTCCATCTGTTTGTCCCCCAAAGTGTTTCAAAGCCACTTGGCAGTTCCAGGAAACTGGAGGAGACCTGCCACTGACTGAATCCCACGTTCTCTTCCAGAAAAGTCTGGATCCCTCTGACTACTCGGCACCGTGGTGGGTTAGACCTCAGCATCCCAAGCTGGAGGGCAGGAATCTTTCCCAGCCACTTGGAAGCATCGCTGAGGTAACCTAGGGTGAGGTAGGGGCAGAATTTGGGTCTCCAGATAAATATCTGTGCTTTGCATATGTTCCAGTTGTAATGGGAGAATTCAGGGAAGGAAAATGTGACTGAGGATATTAAACACACAGAGGACTCTGGTTCGGGAAGATCCTAAACAAATGGATAGAGGCTGGGAGAGTATCATAGAAACACGGAATTGTTTGGGTTGAAGGGACCTTAAATATCTCAATCCATCTCAATTCCAGTGGAAGGGCCACCTTCCACTAGCCCAGGGTGCTCCAAGCCCCATCCAACCTGGCCTTGGACACTGCTAGGGACGGGGCAGCCACAGCTTCTCTGGGCACCCTGTGCCAGGGCCTCACCACCCTCACAAGGAAAAACTCCTTCCCAATATCCCAACTATCCCTGCCCTCATTCAGCTTAAGGCCATTCCCCATTGTCCTATCACTCCATCCCTTGTCCAAAATCCCCCTCCAGTCTTCTTGTAAGCCACCTTTAGGTACTAGGAGGTGCTGGAAGGTCTCCCCGGAGCCCCCTCTTCTCCAGGCTGAACAGCCCCAACTCTCTCAGCCGGTGTTTAGGAAAGCATCACAACAACATTCCTGTATTTTCCCTGTTGTCCCGTGGCAGAGAATGGGCAAGGTGACATTTCAGTCCAGGACAAAGGACTATTTTAATGCCTTCATTTGCAAACAGTTGCTTTTTCATGTATTAATCACACTGCGCTGGGCTAGAGCTGGACCTCAGTGGGATGCCAACCATTTTAGCGAGATGGAGTTCTGGGATCAAACCCAATATCTCTTCCTCAGAGAAATCCCTTAAGGAGCTGGCAGGTGTTTCAGCAGATCCCAGCCCATGGTCTGCAGCCACAATGGCCGTGAAGCTCTTGATAACTGTGGGCAAACAGGGGGAACCTCAATAACCACCCATGAGGTGCCATCCCGAGTTCCAGGATGCGGCAGCTCAGTTAGGAGCATTTTCTTGATTGAGTTTTGAGAGGAGAAGGGATGACGTGTTCTGCTCTCCCCTCTGGCTACGGAAAGGATCAGAAAAATTCCTGAAGTGCGTTGGATGGGGGAGAAGGGATGTCACACAGATCGACAGCAAACTGGAAAAGGCTGGAAAAACAAGCCAGCTTCAAAGGGAAACCGTAGCCTTCAGCACTGCAGAGATTCGGAGCATCCTTCCTATCCCGGCTCTGCTCCCTGAAGCACAACACGGTGAGAAAGGCGGGGAAAAGGGACTTGGAGCATGTGAGGCAGTGCAGAGGCTGAGGAAACAGCAGAAGTGATGGAGCCAGAGCCTCCCTCTGCTTCATGGGAGCTGCGTTCGAGCCGGGAGAACAAGAGAAACCCCGAGCACAGCCCGGCCAGTGCCCCGGGAGCGGCGGGGAAGGAGGAGAACCGAGCCTCATTAATCATTCCCGACTCGGAGGGACGGGCTCGGGGCGGGCACCCCGCCAGGGCACCACTGGCTTTCCCAACCTGATCCTCTTCTCCCCGCCAGGGCACCACTGGCTTTCCCAACCTGATCCTCTTCTCCCCGCTCTTTCCTCCCTGGCAGCTCCCTCTTGCCTCGGGGTCAGCCACAGCAATGCCCAAATGAACAGGGGCAGATTTGGATCCTCGGAAAAATCCAAGCCAGAGGCTTTCCAGGTCAGGAATGGAGCTAACATGTCCCACAGGCTTTCTGAAGATGCTCATTGGCAACCAAACCTGTCCCAGAGATGATGTTAGAGGTGCACAATGCATCGAGTGCTGGGGCTCCCTGGTCATGGTGAGGAGACAGGAGCAAGTTCAGAGGGTCACCAAGTGGATTTGAAGGCTGCAGCTCCTCTGCTCTGGAGCCAGGCTGGGAGAGATGGGAATGTCCAGCCTGGAGAAGGGAAGGCTCCAGGGGAGATCTTAGAGCCCCTTCCAGGGCCTAAAGAGATCCAAGAGAGCTGGACAGGGACTTTGGACAAGGGATGGAGGGACAGGACACAGGGAATGGCTTCCCACTGCCAGAGGGTGGGTTAGGTGGGATACTGGGAAGAAATTGTTCCGTGTGAGGGTTGTGAGGCCCTGGCACAGAGTGCCCAGAGAAGCTGTGGCTGCCCCTGGATCCCTGGAAGTGTCCAAGGCCAGGTTGGACAGGGCTTGGAGCACCCTGGGCTAGTGGAAGGTGTCCCTGCCCATGGCTGGGGGCTGGAACTGGATGATCTTTCAGGCGCCTTCCAGCCCAAACCATTCTGTGATTCATTCTGTAGTTTTATGATTCATTCAGCTGCACAGGGGTAGAAGACAGAGCCCCATATCTCAGCCCAGCCATAAGTAAATGAAATACCAAGTTTGCAAGCCCTGACTGGGAGGGTGAGGGACTCCCATCTCTGTGAGCACACCAAATTTCTGTTTTCCTATATATTCTTTAAGGATTGGAGTGCAATTAAATAGGAAATAATCAACCTATGTGGCCAGGGACACTGCTGCAATGCAGGCTGGCTTCAAACACTTCATATCCCCATCACCTGCTGAGCCCCAGAGCTGGCTCAGTTCCTCTGCCATTCCCAAAACTTAGCTGTTGGCTCAGGAAATGGGAGAGGATCTGCAAAATGCAAGCAGGACCAGAGCCCAACACAGCCTTCCCAAATCTGGTAAGGACTCCTCACAGCAAAAGATGAATAAGTGAAGAACCCCCATACTTGCAAATCAAAGCCTTTCATTCACCGAGACCAACAAATGTTTTCCCTCTCACACCTGGACCCCCAAGGATCCCCTTCACAGGAGCATCCAGCAGAGCTGGAGAGCCAACAGTGTCTGGAATATTTCACCCTTTTTGAAACCCAGTTTCGTGCCATAACTCAGTGGCACAATGGCTCTCCCGGGAGGGTTTTGGGGAATGACCCAGAATCGCAGAATTTTTAAGCTGGAAAAGAGCTCCAAGATCACCAAGCCCCCCCAAGCAGACCCAGTTTGCCACCAGACCCCTTCACCCTTTGCTTTGTCTGTGATGCCTCCTGCTCGCTCTAGAATTAGGAAACCTTCCAGATGGAAATGTAAGGAATGTAAATTGATGTCTTCTCTCCGACATGAATTCTCTGACTCCTGCGGCCGTCTCTGCAAGATTATTTGAGCCGAACTTGACTGTTGCAGTAATTAATTTCCAATCAAGCAAATTTGCGTAAATCTTCCCTTTAGAAATCTGCCTTAAATCAAGGGTTTAGGCACCACATTCCAGCTTGGATTCATTAAAAATAGATTGCTATTGAAAGCTGCCAGCACTGTAAATACAGGCACCACGCCACCCTGCAGGATGGTTTGGATACACGCTTTCCACATAATGAAAACCTGCCCTAAAAACCATCCCCACAGCAAATGTCCCCTGGAACTGGGGGTGCTGGGCTCTTATCAGCAGTCCTGACAGCCTTATCTTGTTGACAGATCTGGCCTTGCAGGGATGGCTTTGAAGCAATGAGGATAAGAGGGACAAAGGCTCCAGGAGAAGGAGAGAAGGTCTTGGCAACTTGAGAAATCTTCTTGGAGATGTTTTGTGTGCAGCCCACAAGTCAGAGAGCAGTTTCTGCTGCTCTCAGAGAGGAGGAATCATGGAATGGTTTGGGTTGGAAGGGATATTAAAAGTCATGGAATCCAACCCCCCTGCCATGGGCAGGGACAGCTTCCACTAGCCCAGGTTGCTCCAAGCCCCATCCAACCTGGCCTTGGACACTTCCAGGGATCCAGGGGCAGCCACAGCTTCTCTGGGCAACAACTCTGTCACCGCAGGCACTACTAAAAAGTCTGTCTTCATCTTTTTTATAAACCACCTTTAAGGAAGGGAGCAAGGGAAGCCCCTCTCTGTAGGACGTGAACATCATGAAGGCCAATCAAACACATTGTCAGCGATGACAGACACTGAGAGAGGAGACACAAGGAGGGGTGAAACTACAGCTCTCCACCTCCAAATCTGTGTGAAATCCCTCTCCTCTGTGAATCTGGGATTTGCCAAGGGTGTGGAGTGACGGCTGCCCGGTGTTGGGAGGAAAGGGGTGGAAACAGCACTCCTGGGGCCTGTGCTGAGCTTGCAGCAGCCTCCACCTCAGCAGGATGCAGGTGGGAGATGCCCTTGAGAAGGGACCATAGAATCATGGAACAGCTTAGGTTGGAAAACATCTTTAAGGTCTTTGAGTCAAATGAATGAGTGGAAATTTTTTCTTTGCTCCCTATTCCTTGCCCTTCCTGTCCCAAATGCTCCTCTCTACCTCAATGCCCTGCTTGGAGCATCTCCCCAGAGGGAAGGGTACCACAGACCAGCTCTGGTGGGCACTCACATCACAGAAAACCATCCTAGAACATGGAGAATCCATCCCAGCCATCTCTGGAGACAGAGGCTTGACTCACTGAAAGACTAACCCCATGATGTGCCAAGCAAAGCCAGTCCTGAATTTTCAGAGGACCAGGCTGTGATAGCGAAAAATTCAGCAAAATGCCCTGAAAAATAAAAGTTTGTTCTCTTATTGCTGTCCAAGCCATCATCCAAGTTTTAGAGACAAGGTCCAAGTGCTCCAGCCACCATCAAGCTTTGTCTTGCCCACCTCTGGTTTGTCTCCAAGCAGCTCTGAAGCCCTGAAGAAAGGTTGACGTCTCTGATTGGTGGTGGTGCTCTGTTAAAAGGAGATATTTGTGTGGGAAAAGAGCAGGATGATGTGGAGCTGGGCAGAGGAATATCGAATAATCCCGATTTCCAGCTTCCTCTGCCGCCAAAACCACAGGGAGGAATGAAAACTTGACAGCACAAGCCTGCCCAGTGGTTGAAGCACACCATGGATTCCAGGCCTGTGAATGAATGAGAAACCTCCTGGAGGAACTGGTGTCTCAACACGCTGTTCTGAGACCTACCACTGGTGTTTTGTCAGGGCAAGGGATCTGTCATCTTTCCTCCACACTGGGATCCAGGAGAGGATACAGCTTGTTTCTGGAGGAGACATTTTCTCTTTTTTTCTATTTTTTCTCCCTTTTTTTTTTTTTTTTTGAGATATTTGTGCACAACTTTTCTATTACTTTTTTAACGAAACATTCAGTTGCTTCTGTTTTGTTGGTTTGGTTTTTGTTAAGGAAGGAAAAATTAAATCAAATATACTTCCACCCCTTGGTCACCACAGCCTTCCACACTTCTCAGACCCTCAGGAGACAAAAATCCAACACCTGCTAATCCTTTGTCTTATTGTGAGCCGCTGATGTCAGCAATGGGGCAAGACACTGAATATATTCCAAATGCACTGGGCTTTGGGACTGGTACCTCTTCAGTACCCCAAATTAAAAACTCTGAGGAGTCCCATTCAGTGTTTGTATTTCCCTTTCCTCAGTGAATGTGTAAAATCCACAATCCAACACTTCAGGCAGCCCTTCAGCTGATCAATATCTTGGATAAAGACCAAGTACCAAGATCAGTATCTTGGATAAAGATAAGGACATTCCTTTCAGGGCATTTAGGGTCCCCCACTTACTCCAGAGAGAGCTTAAGGTTCTGACTGATGCTAGAGTCACCCACAGCATGAGGGGTGACAGGATCAGACTTCAGTCCAGCTGCCCTGTGATTCCAGGGATGCCCAGTGATAAAAAACTGCTGCTCTGAGAAGTTTGGGAGAGCCACTGAGGGGCAGGTGCAAGGTCACCTCAGCCCATTCCAACCCCATGTATGTGGTGGGAGGTGGCAAACCCAGTGAGGAACAGCATCTCTGGATTTGGGATGAGTTCCTCACCCAAAAAAGACAACACAGAGAGGCGTCCCCTGACCAAAAAGAAACAGGACAGCAGTGGCAGAGTCCAGCCCTGCTGACTCTTTGTTCAGCAAAGTCTGCTGAGCTCTTCCTCTCCTCCATTGCAATTGAATCATGGAGAATCTGCCTTGGGAAGAAGCCTGGGCAAGCCTGGACTGACGGCTCACCAGGCAAGGATCAAGTTATGGGAGTGTGAAGTTGTGTTCTGCCCTGCCACAGAGAGGATAATTTATGCTCTTCAGTCACCACAGCTGCTGAGAGAGGGCAATGGAGGAGAAATCGGGGAGAAAGCATCAGGGAAGGGAAGAGGGTCCTGGATTGTTTTGTTTTTCCAAAGCTCCCCACCACATTCAGCACTTTCCCTGAAGCTGCATTGCTCCTAAGAGCTATTTAAAACCCTGTGCTGGAGAACTGGGACTTCTCCTCTGCCATGTGCTGCTCTAAAGCCACTGTCACTACTCAATAAATAACAGGGATGTACACTGAGGGCATTCCTGCCATTCAGCACGACCAAACCCACATCCCCACGAAGTGCATTGATAGCACATCTACCATCCAATTGCTGTTTTGAGATTCTTTAAAAAACTCAGACTATAAGGTTTCTTATTTTTCTGGCCTCTGCCTGCCTGGCTGTGTTAAGAGACCGCTGCAAAATTACTTTCATCAGCTGCTGTTCAGTTGGTTTCAGAATCTATTTTGCAGACTCTAAAGCAAAATTACAGTCATTCAATATTAAACTATTTGCAGAGTGGCATTAAGCAGGGGTGCTGCTGTATTATTTACCATGGCAACTCAGGTTGCTAATTTTTCTTTTTCCTGAGCGTGGAAGAGCGAAGACACTCGGAAATGCTCTGCCACGATGTGACAAAATGCATTTGTGTTGCACAAAGCATTTCCCTCACCAGAGAAGCCTCCCTGTCACACCAGGACAGGCAGAGATGGGGAGGGGAAAGGTGTTTTTCTGCTGATTGGATGACGTGGGATTGCCTGGAGGAATCAGGACATAGCATCCATTATCTTCCTCTAGGAGAGGCAGGAGGGTCTGGATATCTTCTGCAGAGCAGCATGGGTCACTTCTCCAGGGAATCTCTCCCTGGCTTTTGCTTCAAAATGGGACATTTTGAGTATTTCACAGTGGGGGTTTTTTATCCTCATGATTTTTCCATGAATGCTCCTCAGCTCAGGTACATCCTGAAACAACTCTGCTGCCTAAACATGCTTTCATTTGATTTAGCTGTGACACCTTTCAGCTGCATCCAGGGATTTGCTGCTTTCCATGGCTGCTGTCACCACTTGTGGTGCACAGCAGGACACACAGAAGTGCTGACAGCCTTGCTGAAGGAGCCTGCAACATCCCTGTTCTGCTGAGGTGACACAAGGTGAACCAATTTATTCAAGTTTGGAAAAGCCTCTGAGCCTCAGCCTGATGGGTAAACTGGTCTTGTGGTGCCTAAATATAATTTACCAGTGCTTTGGACGCAAAAAGCTTCTCATTTCTTCTTCATCCTAAGCAGTCTTGGTATCTCCAGCATCTTCCCATGATGACTTTTTCCCTGCTCATTCTGGCTGTGTCTGTGGTACAGACATGTCCCAAGTGTCCTTTGGAGCACATCCTAAGTCTTTCCCCTAACAAACCCCTCTGGAGGATGAACTGCAGTGCACTGCATCTCATCCCATTCCAGCACACCCAGATCTCCCTTAGGAACTCACCTGGACAAGGCCCTGGCTCGTGACATGGAGTCAAAGCATGGCCAAGGTGGACTGAGGAGCCTGGGGAATTCCACGGATTGCTGCTGCCCCAGAGTCAGTTCAGCTTCTCCTCCCACGGAAGGAGGCCAGGACGGGCTGTTCTGTGGGAAAGAAACACATTTTGCAGCAATGGCATGATAATGTCTGATTATTAGCAGAGACCTCGTTCACTCTGAACTTCTGCTGTGGTTTGTGTGCTGTTCCTCTTCCCATGGCCGTTGGTGTCTGAGGATAGGGCTGACAGGCTATTCTTAGCCTAGTTCAGCATGTCCCTTGGATTTCCAAGGCGCAGGAAGACGTGTCCACAGCCCAGCAGTTTAAACTGTGCATATCCCTGTGCCCATTTCTCATCCCTCCCTCGCTGGTCCAGCCTAGAACCTCGTGGACCAACCACCACAACCATCTTGCAGCCTCCTGACCAGAAACAAGACAGGCAGGAGTTGTCAAATCACATCAGCTTCATCAAATCTTGGGTTTTCCTTTCAGTCAGGGGCAATCACAGACCCCTGACTGAAAGGTGGTCCCACTCCTGCAATGTCACTTTGACACCACAGCCTCTCTCAAACCCTTCTCCTCTCACCCCTCCTCTCACCCCCTCCAGATCTTGACTCAGCTCTCTCACTCATTCCTCTTTGTTTAACAATCACACCTCCTTCTACTCTGCCTTTCACCAATCCTCAAGAGCTCATCCCCTCTCCCTCTCCTGCCATCTCCACCACATTTGTCCCTCTTGGTCACCCCTGGCACATCAGTGACATCTCCCACCACACTCCTGAGCCCTTGGCTGCTTTACCAACCTCAAGCACCAGAACCATCTGCCCAACGGGCCCTGACTCGCACCCCATATCCAATTCAGGAAGAATTTCTTCATGGAAAGTGTTGTCAGGCATTGGAATCGGAGGTTCCCCTGCCCAGGGAGGTGGTGGAGTCCCATCCCTGGAGGTGTCCAAGGAACACCTGGACGTGGCACTCAGTGCTCTGGGCTGGGTGACAAGGCACAGGTTGGACTCGATGACCTTGGAGGGATTTTCCAACCTCAATGATTCTGGGATTCCATGATCTCTCTGTGACTGCCATCAATCCCCCCATGTGGCCTTAATCCTGCCAATCCAACCTCCTTCCTCCCACTCTTCCACCTTCCTCAGCAGACCACTGCACTTTCCAAAAACCTCTTTATCACAAGTAACACCCCATTCCCACCCTTCTCCACCCACCTTTGCTCCACTCCTCCTCTCCTCATCCCTACTGTGCACCCACCTTGTCCGTGCCATTCCCAGTCCCAGCTGGAGCCTTCCTGCTGACAAGCCACACAAAGCCCTTTTACATCACTCCTTGTGGTGGTGGCCAGGAGGGACTTGCTTGGGAGACAGGCAACAGAATCCTTCTTTTGGGCTCTCCATCCCCGTGGCCCTGAGAGCACGGCCAAGGGAGTGCTGTGAATGGAGCTGCCCTCGCCGGGTTCCAGCGGCACCCCCAGCCCCAGCCCACAGTGTGTAATGCAGGATGAATGCCCCGGGCCCTGCAGAATGAAAGGCTCCTTGCCAACCCGCACACAGCCTGGCCCTGCACAATAAAGACATAATTATGGCTTCAGCGGCTTGGCTTTGCTTTGAGGTTTGCACCAGTGGTGAACTGTTGTTCCATGCTGACCTCGGGGAAGCAGATGATCTCATGAGCTCAGACTGCCCGGGCCACGCTTACCAGGGAGCTGATGGAAATGGGAGAGCTCCTAGTTCCAATCCTCTTCCACTGACTGGAGGAAGGCAGCCTCTGATGTGCTGTGAGGGTGGGGAGGCCCTGGCACAGAGTGCCCAGAGAAGCTGTGGCTGCCCCTGGATCCCTGGAAGTGTCCAAGATCAGGTTGGACGGGGCTTGGAGCAGCCTGGGATACTGGAAGGTGTCCCTGCCCATGGCAGGGGGTGGGAATGAGATGAGCTTTAAGTTTCCTGTAAACCCAAACCATTCCATGATTCTGTGCCTTGATCTCTGGAGTATCCCTCTTATTCCTGGGTTTATGTGCTAAGGTGCAGGCTTCTGGCTGTAATTTTAATTTTCCCCTAAGCTGAGGAGTCATGAAAGTCAACTTCCCCTCTGCACAGGGATAAAACCAGGCTGCAGTTCCCCAGCAGTGCCATTGCAGGATATCACCTCGACCCCGTGTGCATTCCCATAACATCCCGTAAGTCCCCTGAGCACCACAGCGCCGTGTTCCCATCAGAGGATGTCTCCAGTAAGGAGCAGGTCCCTACTCAGCACCCAGTTCTTGTCTCCAGCTGCACACCCACCCCTCAGATCAGCAGCCTCTTTGCCACCTCACAGCTATGGTGTTAAACAGCCACCTTCTAAACCTCACTCAGAATTTATTCCTCCGCAGTTCACACCACAAGTGTTGGTGCAGACAGTCTGTTATCTTCCATAACTCTCCTCCTTCCCTGTTATTCACACCAAACACGCCCTCTCAGTTCAACCAGGCTCTATAAAAACAGCACATTAGGCAGGGCCAAGTGTTGAGTAGCAAATTAAACAGGGCCAAGACCTCCTCTCTGGCCCTGGAGACACATGGAGCAGTGTGGCCTGAGGCCACAGTCTGCCCCTTACTGCAAATTATAGGACATTTTTTCCATATTCCCTACAGGTGACAGCCACTGACTCTTGCTGTCCCCTGCAATGTTTCCAGACTTTGTTAGGGAGAGCAGGATGTGGCACAGACCAGGCCAATACATACTGAGGAGATGAAACCATTTGGATGATCATCTGACAGTTTTTTAACCCGTTTTCCATCCTATTTTTTATGGCATTATGTCTATTTAGTGGAATCTGGATTTCTGTTGGCCAGCAAAGACTCTTGGGTTTGGGGTTTTTTTGTGGGGATTGGGGGTGGTTTTTTGTAGGGTAGGTGTCCTCTAATATCATCCTATTACTTCCTCTCTTCCCCTCCTCTTTCAATTTCAGTTCTTCTTCCTTGACCATGGAGAGGAGGAAGAAAACAGAGGAAGCCAAAGATGATGACTCTGGGTGAAATTCCTCCAGGACCTTGCCAACCACCTGGCTTGGTCAGGTCAGCTACCATTATCACTTACTTGATGGTCGTTATTTATGATGAATTCCAGCTTCCTGCAGATCATTCAGTGGAGTCTTAATCTTTTTTTTCCTTGTTTGATCCCCAAAGTATTGCATGGAGTCCGGGGTTTGAGTCCAGCTTCCTCTGCTGTGGAAGGATCCTGAAAAGCAGGATGGCGAATGTGCTGCATGACAACAGACAGAGTTTACTAATCCAGACCAGGCAACCCCAGTCTGTTTCTAGGCTCTACATTCATTTCCAGCTCTGCCCTGAAAGGCATGTTTGTTGTAAAGCCTTTTTTTTTTTTTCTTTATATGACATTCAGGGATTTTAAGAGACTACAATTAAACCCAGCTTTTACCAACAACGAACTATTTCCAACAGCACGTTCAGATACTCCAGCAAACATTACCCAGCTCCAGTCCTCCTCTCTGGCTGCTTAAATTGACTCTGAAAACAATGCATTTGTCATGGTAAACCATTCACAAGCTCTTCCCTTTCCATGGATTTCGGTACCCAAAGAACGCCCCCCACAATAACATCATCAAACCCTCAAACGCAAAGTGGGCTGAACACAAAATTTTAAGCCCATCAGCCCAATGAGCACATTTCCTAATGAGAAAACACTTCTCCTTTTCCACGAACTTCACATCTAAACTCCCCAGGTTGGTGAGGAGGAAACCATGGTAACTGGACAGTTTAATTGGATGTGTGTTGGCTGGAGAGGATGGGAAAGATTGCAAAATTGGTGCTTGGGAGTCTACATAAACATGGCATGGCTTGGAGAACCCACGGATTCTGATGAGGGGGAATGTGATGCAGCACATCTGGCATGGGGGTGTCTCCTTTATGTAACACGGAACCAGAGGGGGTCAGGAGCTTTGTAGGAAACATGAGTCAGCCACTGGTCACTGCTCCACCAGCGACCTGGACCTGGGACCAGAGTGGGAAACAAAATTTAGTGGCTTTTCTCAGGTATTCTGAGCCCTGCTCGCTTCCCAGCGAGGAGGAACAGAGCACTGGGCAGCCCCAGCATCCCAAACACAGCTCCGTGGGATGCCACTGTGGCCAACAGGCAGCAATCCTTCCATGATGTGTTTTGTTTGGCTCAAACATGGAAAAATGCAGGATAAATCTGTTAAAAAGTGCTGTCTGCTCTGAAAAAGGGAGATTTTTAACCTTTCCTGTGAAGTAGCACTGGCATGCATGAAAGCAGCTCCTGAGAGGGTTTAGGACAGGAGTGGAAATCCCTTTGAGCAAATTTGGTGAATGAGGTTTCCCCTGAGCATTGAGGAGGTTACTGGAAAGATGGGGCTGATCTTTCTCCTCTTTAGATTTAAGGGCTTAAGGTGGTGCCAGACTGGCCAACATGTCCGGTTCTCCTGATTATTTTTTTGTGTATTTGATCACCAGACAACCTGGGACAGTGGAAGGTGTCCCTGCCCATGGCAGGAGGTGGGAATGAGATGGTCTTTACAGACTCTTCCAACCAAAACCATCTTGTGATTCTGTGACCTCGAATTTCCCACCTCTACAGGATGAACTGACAAGCTTTGGGCTGACTTAGTGCTCTGCCCTTCCTTCTTCTAAACTTCTTCTTTTCCTTCTCTTTCCTTCTGCTCAAAATACAGTTTCAAACACTCTTTCTCAAACCTTCTCACTGAATAATAGCTTATTGCCCACTTGGCTGAAATTCAGCATTTACCCATCACTCGACTGCTTCTGCTACAATTTTTTGGCTTTTTGGATGCTGTGTCCCTTCTTCCCATGGCTGACAACAAACCCACAATGAGGGATGAGAGTGCTTGCACAGGACAAGAGGAGATGGCCTCAAGCTGTGCCAGGGGAGGCTCAGGCTGGACATCAGGAGGAATTTCCTCATGGAAAGGGTGGTCAGGCATTGGAGCTGCCCAGGGAGATGGTGGAATCCCCATCCCTGGAGGTGCCCAGGGAATGCCTGGACATGGCACTCAGTGCGCTGGGCTGGTTGACAAAGTTGACACGGTCAAGCTGATCAGTCAAAGGTTGGACTTGATGATCTTGGAGGTCTTTTCCAACCTCAGTCATTCGATGATTCCGTAGAATCGTCTCGGTTGGAAAAGACCTCCAAGCTCATCAAGCCCAGCTGTCAACCCAGCCCTAAAGAAAGGTGGTATGAAAAGGGATCTGGCCATGCCAAGAAGATGAACCACAGCACACGCCTGACCTTGACACGAGAATGAAGCCCACTCTTGTTCCAGGATATCCCAGAGGTGCTCAGCCACCCTTTATCCCTCCCGTGCCTCTCCCGCGGCGCTCGGGGAGCCGGAGGGAAGGAGCCGGCGCGCTCGGAGCCAAGCCCTGCGTGTTTGGGGAGTGAGCAAACCCCGCTAAGTGGAATCTGGCTGTGCTGTTTGTGTTGCTAAAGAGCAGCACATGGGGCACGGATCCGCTCGGCTCCGCCGGTGGGTGAGTAAAGGCTGGAACCCAGCTGCATTTCGAAACACGAGACGTAAACAATGATTTGCCAACGAGAGTAAAAGTAAGAGGCTCTCAGCAGAGGCTGTAAACAGCCTTGCACATTGTATCTGGAACCAGAGGGCCATTAGCCCTGTTATTGATACCCCAATAATCGGAACCAGGGGGGAATCACTGCCAAATTGTTCTGCTCCACGGCTGTCCTTGCACATCCTCGTCTGGTAAAGGCCGCTCTTCCCTTCCGTGCCGTCGGCAGAAATTGCCTTTTTCTGCTCTCTCTGGTGCCTGGGTTGGCTTCTCCAGAGCAGTTAAAAACTCACTGCAAGCTTTTATTAGATACAGAGTGAATCTGAACCAAGTGGAGGCACCTGATATCCGTCAGGGAGGATCTGTCCCGTGTCGGAGTGGGATGAGCCCTTCCACAGTGCAGCAGCTTTGGAGACAAATGAAAGCCTTGCAAGCACTTCCAGGTGCCTCCTGACTGAAATCCTGGCACTGCAGCCTTATTTATCCTTGCCCTTGGCTGTACAGGACAGATGGGCTTCCCAAGACTCGTCAGTCTGTCCATGAGAGTGACAAGGGAGAGGGGATTCCACAACCAGGATTCACCTCCATGTGCCACAGCTGAGGATGACCCTGGACTACAGGGAGTTGCTGACCAGCTCTGAATCATGATACCCCCCTTTTGTTGGCTTATTCTCCATCTTTAACCCCCAGATCTTCCCACCCAAGTGTGGAAACATCCTCCCTGCCCCTCACCTCTCCCTCCCTCCCGGTCTTTCTGCTTCATTTCCTGATTTCCTCTTGGCCCTGTGCTTCAGGAGGTGCTGACAGCCATGGAATGGGAGCAAAGAGGCAAAGGCTGCTGACAGGGAGATGTTCAGCTGATGGGAGGCCACCAGCATGGTGCACCTCAAGGGATGCTGCTGTCCATGTCCCGCTCCTTCTGCAGGTTCTCCATCAGAGCTGGTGCGTTTCCAAACCTGGCAGAGAGCACAGAGAAGTGGAGGGATGCAGATGCAGGCAAAAGAGCAAAGACCAAATTTTAATTAAAGCCACAAAGTAGAGAGAGGCACAGATCAGCAAATCCCAGAGCTCTGAGCAGCGGGGAAAGCTTGCACAGATTTACTTGGGACCATGTGCAGCCCTTTTACAACATAGTTTGCTTTTAATCCTTTACAGCGGGGCTTCAATTAAAGAAGAAAGAAAAGCAAACAACAAACCAGGAATGGCTGAGGATTATTATCTAAGGAGAGGGAGACCTGCACAAATGTTTCCCTTCGCCACGAGATGAGATGTTTTTTTCCTCTGGCTTAGAGGGCAAGACAGATTAAAGAGAAGCCACCTATTTCCCGTGAGAATAAGGCACACACTCACCCACCCCGTGCTGAAATCCCAAGGGTTTGGTTGTCTCCGTCCCCTTGTGGCTCCTTTAAAGTCCTGTTTAGCCACACAACGTGAATGTTGCATCAACAATGAAAGTATAGGCCCTGCATTTCCTTGGAATTTGTACCTCCCAGTTAATACAACACAACTCACAGCTCCAGGGAGATCTGGGCTGCATCTGCACAGGGTGAAAAAAAATGGCCTTGAAGGCCATTCCTGTGACGAATCAGGAGGAACCTTGTTTGTAAAAAAATGATGATGTATCCAAAAGTTTAATTTTCAGACTCCACTTCTTGAAGTGAGGTTGAGTTACCTGAGGTCACCAACCTGACCCCTTCTCCCTACTTGAGCTGCCCCACGTTGCACACACAGAGCCCTGACAGCTTTTTTGGTCACAGCATCAAACTGGGAACCAGGACTCAACAGGCCAGTCCCCACATCCTTCCAGTCACTGCTTCCCAGGCAGTATTCCCCACCATCCAAACATGGCTTACCTGATGTTTTTCTGGATTGATGGTGTGGAAATAAACACGTTTAGGCCACGAGTTTGTGTTTCAGGGGCTTTTCTGAGGCCAGTCTTCTTCACAACAGCATCTGATGCTCTGTAGAACACGAAAATTGAAGAAATTTCTCCCATTCCCTTTGTAAAACCTTCTCAGGCACCTTCTCATGCCACCACTGGAAATTCTCAGGAACAGTAGGACCACTCTACAGATGTTATGGAAGTCACAGAATCATGGAATGGTTTGGGTTGGAATGACCTTAAAGCCCACCCAGTTGTATCCCCTGCCATGGGCAGGGACACCTTCCACTGTCCCAGGTTGCTCCAAGCCCCATCTAACCTGGCTTTGGACACTTCCAGGGACGGGGACTTCGCAGCCTCTCTGAATAACTGAATATTGCCAAAGTCCAAAATATCTCATGATTGTTATTTATTTTTTTATGATTCTTTCCTTCTAGACTAGAAGTAAAGGAGGGAGAACAAGACAGAAAGATGTTTGTTGAGTGGAAGAATTTGAAGAATTAAAGTTGGTTAAAAACCCACAAATGATTATTTGGTTATTTTCACGCCTGAGCTCAGATTGTTCTCTGCATATCCAGAGAATGTGCTCACATTTCCTTCCCCTGTCATGTGTTTTCTCTTTACTCATCCCTCAGCAGATGCACCTCTGCCCAGAAAAGGGTTTTCAGTCCCCAAAACATGCAGCAGAAGGGATTTTCCCCAAAGCCACATCTGCCCTGCATCTCCTGCTGACAGCAGCCTTGCACTGCCAAACCCTGGGAGATGCTGCCCATTTTCGGTGAAACCCACCCTGACCCCTGGGCTGAGCTGCCTTTGGCACCCCAGAAGGGTGAAAGGATTGTGCAAGGGGTGAGGATCAGGGAAAATCCATCCATTTATTTCTCCATCCTGAAGTATTCAAGCCACTGTGGCAGACAGGACCTCACAGGAAAGGGAGAACCTCAAGTTGCACTTGCTGGACTTTTTTATCATTTATTCACAGAAAAAAAAAATCAATAAAAAGTGTGATTTTCGTGCAAGTGTTCAGCCTGAATAATTAAAATTTGGGGGTGTGCACAACATGGAGGCCATGGGAGCACCCTGCCCTGGATTTTCTTATTTTAATTTAGAGGATTATTTAATTGAGGGGATATCTGGGAGTAGCAACAGTGGAGGGGGGCACAGACCCCAGGGGCCCCTTGTTCTGCATCACAGATGTCACAGAACTCTCTGTCCTCCGCCCCCGGTGTTCAGCAGGTGCCCAGGAGAGTGAGAACACCCTGCAGAGAGTGGCACCAATTCATCAGTGGCCTGTTGATGAACTGACAGCCAGCCAAGTTCATTCCCTCATCTCACAGCACACAAATGAGGCTGGTGAGACAATTCTGCCTGGGAGTGGGCTTCATTAATGCCCAGTTCTGGAAGGAAAGTATCCAAGGAAATAGAAAATATAAATTCATGGTCATGTCTCCATCGTTTCCACCTGGGGTGACAAAATAAACCTCAGCTTGTGCCTGAAAGATTTTATAGTACCAAAAAAAACCCCAGAGATGTAGCAAAGTTCTTCTGTCCTGGGGACTGTCACAAACAGGTCAGGGCGAAGAAAATACCAATTAAAGAAAATTCAGTGTTCTGAAAAATTCCGCAAGTCTTTCCTAACTCTGATCTCACCTCTAACAAGGGGTTTCTTACCCTATAAATGGGTTCGTTCCCCACTGAACATTTTACTTGTACCTGACACACGCACATTTAATATTTTCTTCTCTTTCTGGGATGCCTTGTGGAAAAATTTAGCTTTTAGGGGGGTCTTAGTGTAAGTCTGGAGTTGGTCTAGAAAGACAGGACCAACATTTGGCTTTGTAACACTAAGATGTAAATAAAAGAGGAGAGATTTAGGTGAGATATTGGGAAGAAATTCCTCCCTGTGAGGGTGAGGAGGCCCTGGCACAGGGTGCCCAGAGTAGCTGTGGCTGCCCCTGGATCCCTGGAAGTGTCCAAGACCAGGTTGGACAGGGCTTGGAGCCACCTGGGATAGTGGAAGGTGTCCCTGCCCATGGCAGGGGATGGAATGAGATGATCTTAGGGGTCCCTTCCAACCGAAACCATTCTGTGATTCTATCATTCTATTTAGAATTCCTTCCTAATATCCCGTCTGTTCCTGCCCTCTGGCAGTGGGAAGCCATTCCCTGTGTCCTGTCCCTCTCCAGCTCTCCTGAAACCCCTTTAGGCCCTGGAAGCGGCTCTGAGGTCTCCCTGGAGCCTTCCAGTCTCCATGCTGGACATTCCCAGCTCTCCCAGCCTGGCTCCAGAGCAGAGGGGCTCTTGTGGGATTCATCCCCACCTCACTCCCTGTGCATCTCCCATCTCGTCTCCTGCCAACACACAGTTTGGGGATTGAGTTTTTTCCCGTTATTAAGCCATGTTTAAAACGTTCCCATGCCAAGGCACCATCCAGAGCTCAGCCTGGAGCAGCTCTTCCAGCAGCTGCAGCTTTGGTGTTTACACCGCAGGGAATGGACAAACCTGTGGCATCATATCCATAAAAGCAGCGAGAGGCACAGCAGGGACAGACCTGGACCTGCTCCTCCTCCTGAGCACGAGGGATTCAAGGTGGATCTTGCACCTGGGACATCAAAATCCAGCGGGGATGAACCCCAGTTGTCGTGGTAGGAAATCAGCTGCGGCTGAAGACAATCGCTCCTGACAGCAGGAGCTGCCTCCGTGCCTTTTCTCCTGTGCCTCCATCCCTGATTTGCTGCCACAAACCAGAGTTTTCCTAGACAAGTGAATTATGAGAGGTCTCCTGTGAGAGCCTCGCTGATCTATTTGCTGGCATCGTGCCTGGCACCTTATTTATCCAGTAATGTCCCAACAAAAGAGGATTTGTTTGGAATCTGTGAAGATGAGGGAGCCCCGGGGGGTGAACAACACCAGGTTTTGACAGGAGGGGAAGAAATGGATGGGAATTAAGTTCCTGATGGAGTTGAAATGTGAAACTTTGGGCACCTTTCTTTAAAAATATATATTTTCACTAATAGTTGGGACTGAAGGAAGAGCAGGAAGCTGATGATTGCTGTAGGTAAAGAGATAAAGAAGCTGCAGATGGAAGAATTGGAAATTATAATAAAAAACAAAATGCCTGAGAGCTAAAAAGGGTGGAATTTAATAAGGTATGAGAGCATGTTCTGAGGGGATCAAACAAAAACTTTGATTAAAAGGGGAAAATTACAGTTTGGGAATGGTGGAAGAGGAGAAAATACAGAGATGGGGGATATTTATCTTTAGGAAACTGAGGCAAAAAGTGTCATCCTGGGATGTGGGATGCTCCAGGGCTGGTCAGGAATCTTTGATGCCACTGTGAGACCATAGCTGGAGCATCCAGGGTAGTTCTGATAAGATTTATTTTGGTAAGAGGCTGAACCCGAACTGTCATGCTTGGAGGAAAGAGATGTTGGAGTGGTGCAAGGGTGAGCAGGAAAGGAAAAACCGAAGTTTTCAGCCAAACTGGGGGATTTGGGGGAGCTGAAACAAGTCCTGCCTCTCTTCCAGGGTGCCTGGCATCCAGGTGTGGGGGAAAGGCCGCAAGGCATCCAGGCTCCCAGGAAGAATGGCCATGGGTCATCCTAAATACCCAAGACTCAGAAAAGACTTTTTTTTTTCCCAAAACCATACAGAGAAGCAGTTCTGTGCCAGCTGGGGTGGGGGCTTGTTCATGAGGGAGCAGGAGGGAGCACAGACACAGCAGGATGGGAATCTACTCAAGAGGAGAATACAGGCAGGGATTTAATTGGCAGGGAGTTAATTAGGAGCTTGCATTGAGAGGAGTGAGGATCCTCAGCTGCCCTCCAAAGCTCAGTGACCATGGCATGATCTGAGGTGTTTCTAGGAACAGAGTTGGGGAAGGGGCTGGAGCCCCAGGAGCGGCTGAGGAAGCTGGGAAAGGGGCTCAGCCTGGAGAAAAGGGGGATCAGGGGGAACCTTCTGGCTCGGAAGGGTCAGCAATAATCAGAGCATCAGGAACTGATCCCCTGATCCTCTTGGCTCTGTGGGACCCTCTGGTGTCCCTGCTCCAGGTGTGGGGTCACAGGGACTTGAGGTTAATGGGACTGGGATCCCCTTGGCTCTGTGGGACCCTCTGGTGTCCCTGCTCCAAGTTTGGGAGTCCCAGGGACCCAGGTTAATGGGGATGAGGGTGCCTTTGGCTCTGTGGGACTCTCTAAAGTCCCCGTTCCAGGTACTGCACAGGCTGAGCTTTGGTAGGAGAGGAGCTGCCAGAGCATCCCGACTGACAGAAACTGGAGATCACTCTGTTTCTTTTCCTCCTGCCAGGAAAGACAGATGTGCAAAAGGGGAGCTCTGTGGAAAAAAAATAAAAACCCTGAGAAGAACTGCTCCAAGCTTGAATAATCCATTTGGGAAGCAGTTCCCACAGGCAGAACCAGAGCAGAGGACTCCACAGGAAAGGCCACGAGATAGCTCCTTAGGAGTGGCAGGGAAGAGAGATTACAGATATTTCCTCTGTTTGTTACTCAAACAATATGAGGAGACTCGGTTTCACTCGGAGCAGCAGCACAACTGCCCTCTCTTTATGTGCAGTGTGCTCCCTGCTGTCCCCGTGTCCCTGACGGTCCCATGGGACAGCAGGGAGCAGAGATGGGGATGGAGATGGGCTGCAGGGGTTTCAGGATGACTTGTGACCACTGCTGACTCAGCAGAGGGACACAGAGCCCGCCCAGGGTGACAACGATCCCACAACGCCGTGGGATGAGCATCCTGCAGCAAACTCCAATCCCTGCCCTCTGTGACAGTGACAGGACCCAGGGAATGGCTGGAGCTGGGACAGGGGAGGTTTAGGTTGGATATCAGGGAAAGGCTCTTCCCCCGAGGGTGCTGGGGCACTGACCAGGCTCCACAGGGAATGGGCACAGCCCCGAGGCTGCCAGAGCTCCAGGAGCGTTTGGACACCGCTCTCAGGGACAGGGTGGGACTGTTGGGATGTCTGGGCAGGGCCAGGAGCTGGACTGGATGATCCTGGTGGGTGCCCTCCAGTTCAAGATAATCTGTGATCCTATGAAACCTGTCTGTGTCAGACCTGGGGGAGCTGTAAAAACACCCACCTGAGGGAGAGAGGGAGGGAGGAGAACTCTTCACCTCCCACAGGGAGAGCTCTCCAGCTGCCTTCCCAGCTTCTCCCACAACTTCCAGCCAAGTCAAACACGTCTGTGAAGCTTCCTCCTACCTTTTTTTCCACCCCATCTGTGGTGCCAACCCCTCTCTGACCCTTGCTGCCCACATCCCCTGCACAAGCAGCTACAAATGATCACAGGCTGGAGTAGAGCAGGAATCCCTCTAAAAATTCTCTGTCAGAAAGCCTCAAGGAAAAAAGAAAATAGCAGAAAGGTGGTCAGGTTGTGGGAGAGCTTCTGACCCCGACCAAAGGTCCACACTTGCTCTCCCAGCTCAACCCACGGCCACATTTGGTGGCTGGAGCCATCACTGGACACCAAGGGTCAAGAGCAGAGCAGAAATTCTTAGCCAAACATCCCTGGAGGGGTTTAAAATCCATGTGGATGTGGCATTTGGAGACATGGGTCAGTGGTGGCCTTGACAGTGCTGGGGGAATGGTTGGACTGGATGATCTTGGAGGGTTTTTCCAACCTAAACAAATCTGTAATTCCATATTTCACAAGTTTGAGGTCCTGGTTCTCACCTTAAGGACTGCAGGCAAGGCTTGGAGATGAGGTGATGTGCCAAATTCAGGAATACCTGGGAGTCTCCACTCCTTTGCTTGTCCAGAGACAACATTTATACATTTACAGAATCCCAGAATGGTTTGAGTTGGAAGGGAACTGAAAGCCCATCCAGTTCCACCCCCTACCATGGCCAGGGACACCTTCCACTAGCCCAGGGTGCTCCAAGCCCCGTCCAGCCTGGCCTTGGACACTTCCAGGGGTCCAGGGGCAACCACAGCTTCTCTGGGCAACCTTTGTCTCCCCACCCTCTCTGTCAGGAATTTCTTTCTATTTCTTCCATTTCCCTACATTCATTGCTCTTGTTTTCATCCCTGACAATGATTACATGAACTTAAGGTGGGATTTTTTCCAAGTAGGGGGTGTCCTCTGAATATTTACAAAGCTCCTGCTCTGTAGGAGGAGCTGCATAGGAGGAGCCAGTGATTGAACACGGATTAATCACAGAATCATGGAATGGTTTGGCTTGGAAGGGACCTTAAAGACCAACCTGTAGCTCCAACCCCCTGAAGAAGGGACTCAGTCACACCCAGGCTGTTCCTTTGGCTGTAAAATAGGCAGAAAATGGATTGTCTGTTCTCCTGGGGGTGTGCATGAACCTCACAGCAGAGGTTCCGTGGGTGCTGCAGGTTTATCAGGACTGCAGCTTCTCAGGAGAGTGAAGTTTCGGCAAGACTGAAAATCTCTCTTGGAAATCAATCCATTTCCCAGGGGAAAAAAAATAGAATAAAAAGAGAAAAAAGATTGCATTTAATGATCTTCCTGGGACAACAGCTGGGTGCCAGCTTCACCTGGGTTTTCTCTTGCCTGCCTCCCACTCCAGCTCCTCAATTTTCTGCTTTTCTTTTTGCCTGCTATCAGTTTTCCACGATATTGCAAGCAGCTCCTGCTCTAATGAAACATCTTATCTGCTTGTTTGAGGTGTGTCTCGCTGCTGGGAGTTGTTTGACATTTTGAATTAGATGGTTAAAGAAGCTGTTTCGCTCGGTGTTAATTAGAGTAGCAGCTGGTTGTGGTGGGGTTTTTTTAATACAACACCAAGAGTAAATTAAAAGAAAAAGAGTCTGGTCTCCCTTAGAGCAGCTCAACGTGCAGCTTTTGAAATAGCTGAGCAAAGGTTTTCTGGTGTTTTATTTCAGTATTCCTATTTGCTGAAGATTTGGTAATTCTGAATCACTGTTTTGCAGAGAATTGAACTTTCCAGTAAAAAGGAATGTCTGAGTTTTGCCTGGTGGTGATTGCGAGGCACAGGCACTGCTATTCATTTTCTCATCCTCCAGGGATCCTACAGATTACAATGGGGTTTAATGGGTCTATGGAGATCCATGAAGAATAAGAGTTATGATTACAGAGCTGCTGATTACACCAGCAAGGAGAATCAATCCAATAAAACAGTCCTGGGGTGAGAACATTGGATCCACAGCTGACGCCAGCCAGAATCAGACCTTTGGAGCATCCAGTACTCACAGAGTCCTTCTAAAGGGGGCAAAACCCTTGGAAAACAGCATCCATGAGTGCCCACAAATCCTGCATGACCCAACATTAGATATCAGGAAGAAATTCTTCTTTGGACAAGGGCCTGGAGTGACAGGTCAAGGAGGAATGGATTCCCACTGCCACAGGGCAGGGTTAGATGGGATATTGGGAGGGAATTGTTCCCTGTGAGGGTGGGGAGGCCCTGGCACAGGGTGCCCAGAGAAGCTGTGGCTGCCCCTGGATCCCTGGAAGTGTCCAAGGCCAGGTTGGAAGGGGCTTGGAGCAACGTGGGCTGGTGGAAGGTGTCCCTGGCCATGGCAGCTTTAAGGTCCCCTCCAACCCAACCCATTCCATGACTCCATGATGATTCCTTGATTACAGTCCAAGCACAGCCAGTGCCTGCTGTGCTGATGGCCCAGCTCCTGTGGAAGAGGATCCTTCCTCTTGGCCCTTGTGGAAGGCCTGGCTACTTCTCCCAGAGCTTTCTCCTGCCTGGCTTTCTCTTTTCCTGGTTGTGCCAGGGATGAAAACCGCCCATTTTCCTTGCGAAGTCGCCTCTGAGCCCAATCATGGTTTAAAATCCAGGCTTGCTGGTTTTCAAGCCCAATCTTGCCTTGAAATCCTGTTTATTTCTTCCCTCCCTTCCAATCTGCAAGGACAGATCATTTGTTCTTCCCACACACTCCATCCTCACGAAGTGGGGATGTGTAAAAATAAGCAGCAGCACATTTCTGTGCTAACAGCCTGTCCTGCCTGCTCTGAGTCAGGGAAGATGAAAAGGAGACAGGAACCAGTGTAAAACCAGCAGACACGACGCGGTGACATGGCCAGCGCAAGCTGGGAGGTGCCTTCGTCATCATGCTCCTGGTGGCACCGTGTGGCCTCTTCTGCTGGTGGTGGTCACAGCCCAGCTTCGTGTCTGTGAACCTGATGTGGGATCCACATGGATCCCGTGGACTCTCTGCCTTTGGCAAATAGACCTTGAGGAACTGAAGGTTTGGTCAACAATTTTTTTCCCACCTTCACCCCAGAAACTGCATTTGGAAATTTTCCCAGCGCTAAGAGCCTTACTGGATATCCAGCCCATCTCATTTCTTTTGGGATACAGCATATGAAGACTTTAATGGCTTTAAATTAAATTAGAAATTAGATGTTTAGATTAGAAATTAGGAAGGAATTCCTCCCTGGGAGGGTGGGGAGGCCCTGGCAGAGATTTCCGAGAGAAGCTGTGGCTGCCACATCCCTGGAAGTGTCCAAAGCCAGCTTGGACAGGGCTTGGAGCAACCTGGGATAGTGGAAGGTGTCCCTGCCCACATGGTGATCTTTAGAGTCCCTTCTATACCTCATGCCACAGGGTAGAAAACCATGGAAAAGCCCCAGGAATCCCATTTTCTCTAATTCTTGGCTGTTCTCCCCACTACTCCAACATCCTCTAAACAAAAAGGTCACTTCCATTGTTCCTTCACTTTGTTCTGACAGCTCCAGCACGGTGACACCGGGCCAGCTCAGTGATGTCAATTAAATACTTGTCCAGGCTTCAAAGCCTCCAGTGTCACACTGGAGCCAGGAGCAGGGGACAGCTCTTTGCAGTGTCATTAGGAGCTCGTCAGACACGTCGTCGTCATCGTGTGGTGCCAACGCTGATTTCAGAAAGCAGAATGTGCCCAGTCTCTGCGGGACTTTTTGTGCTTTTGATCCAAAAAAAGAAAAAATAAAAAAGAGGTTGATTCATTTCTGGTTCAAGAATTCACCTGAAAGAAATGACAAAACAAAGCAAAGACAAACAAAGGAAACGATGACTGAAGGGAAGTGTCAGAAGCACTGTGTCCCTCCTCGGTCGGCGAAAAATAACTGTTCATTAAGAGAAAGCTCTTGAAAAAGGTCATCAAAGACAGTGATGCATAAGATGAGGCAACCTGGTGACAGAGGTGTCTGATGTGTTGTTTCCTCTGTTGCTCTTTAAGTCCCTTGGCACCACAGCAGCTCCTGGTGAAGAGGGGTGAGCTGGACCCACCAGAGCCCACATTTGGTTGGGAGTGGCCAAACCTCTGTGGTTTGTCCCTGGGGTGACTTTATTGTGGCCTTCCAGTGCCTAAAGGGGTTCCAGGAGAGCTGGAGGAGGACTTGAGACAAGGGATGGAGGGACAGGACACAGAGAATGGCTTCCCACTGCTGGAGGGCAGGGTTAGATGGGATATTTGGAAGGATTTGTTCCCTGTGAGGGTGAGGAGGCCCTGGCACAGGCTGCCCAGGGAACCTGTGGCTGCCTCTGGATCCCTGGAAGTATCCAAGGCCAGGTTGGACAGGGCTTGGAGCCACCTGGGATAGTGGAAGGTGTCCCTGCCCATGGCAGGGGATGGAATTAGAGCTCTTTGAGGTCCCTTCCAATCCAAACCATTCCATGAGTCTGTGATCCAATATGACCTTACAGCCTCAGGTGGGAAAGCAGAAATCCCAGTTTTCAATTTCTTTTTTCTTGTCTCCTACTTTCTTATTTTCATGAACACCCTAAAAAAACCCTTTAAAATACAGCGTTACCCAGACCTCCAAATTAACACATGGTGAAGCATCCCTTACTCGTCTCTATTTCTTTGTTGTTGCCATTGTTGTTTTTACATTTCCTGTTTCCAAATACAGCCCCAGGACACAAATCCTTCCCCAGCTGGGATTGCTGGAAACACAGAGATGGGCAGCATCCCTCAGACCCTGACCCCAGCCTGGCAGGTGTGGTACAAACAGCACAACGAGGTGATCCTGACTCACAAAAAGAGCACATTTTCATAGAATCAGTCCTTCAAGCACAGCTGGTTTTCCAGCTCTGGATTTCCCTGCCTGCTCTGGGCTTGGATCTGCCAGGTGAGGAAAGCTGCTGGCTTGAAAAGCCATCCCACACCTACTTTAGGTGAAGGTGCTTATCTGGAGGGTTTAAAAACACCGGTTTTGATTTATTTCCATGTATTCTTGCCCTCTTTCCAGGGAAATACGCTGGAAAAGTGGCTTGCTGCCAATATCTGAAGGGTGAGCAATTCTCTCTTGTCTCTTAAATTCTGGATTCCTGCTGAGCTCTTTATATAAAAAACACCCAAAAATCAGCTCCCAGCTTTTAAGCCAAGAGATTCCCTGAGTTCAGAAGGTTTCAAAAGTAAAAGAAAAGTTTACAGTGAAAATTACTGTGCATGTGGAGGCTGCAGGACCACGATCCATGGGAGCCTTGGTTGGGAGCCCACAGCTGGTCCCACTTGGAGAGCCCCAGAATCCCAAGTTTTTCATGGCTCTGCAGAGTTTGTCCATCTGAAATTCCTCCTTGCTCTGCAGGATGAGCAGAGCTGTGGCTCGGGGATGGGGATATCCAACCCAACGGGGCATTTTTATCCTGTTCCATGCCCTGGAACCAAGCTGGGCTCAGCACAGCTCTGTTCATGCTGGCCTGATCTTCAAACACCCACCTACAGCCCTACCTGAATGTAGAAATTCCTTTTCCTGTGGATAACAAGGATCAAATCCACAGCAGCCTCTGCTGGTGTGGGCAGGTTTTCTTCCACCCCTGGCGCCTTCATCCTCGCCCCTGGAATTCCAAGGCACTGCCCTCCCTGCCCTCCCACGCAGCACAGCAGCTCATCAAGGCCCTTGTTCTGCGCGGGGTCGCTGCCACAGCCTCTCATCTGGGCTCCTCGGATGCAAATTCGCCTTCACTGCACTTGCACATCAGCTCTTTGCGAGGGGATTTTTAGCTCCTCGCAGTGGTCGGGTCAGCTCTGTCTGTATCCTGACCCTCTGCACTGTTTCCCCTGTGAGAGGAGGGAAGAAAGGACTGGCCTTTGTCATCTAAAGCCTCTGTGGCCGCTCCTGTCCCACCTCTGGTCCCACCTCCATCTCCAGGCTCCTGGTTCATCCTCTACAAGCTGCTGGATCTCCAAGCAAGGAATTCTGTGCTACTTCCCTGCCTGGCTGCATGCTGAGGAAAGCCCCCAAACACAACCACAGCAACAATTTCTCCCTCTGCTTTAAGCCCTCCTTGCAAGTTCACCTTCTTTCAAGACCTGCAAACCCCCTTTGCCTCTCTTGGATGGTCAGTAGAGCTTGCCTAGCCTGAGGAGCTCGTGTTGGCTCATCACTTTTCAGTGAATCCCTTGGTCAGTCTGGTGTGGGTTATTCCTTCAATTTCGATTGCAAAAGCTTCAATTCACCCTTCAGACACCATGGAATCATGGAATGGTTTGGGTTGGAAGGGACCTTAAAGATCATCCCATTCCATCCCCCGCCATGGGCAGGGACGCCTTCCACTATCCCAGGTTGCTCCAAGCCCCGTCCAACCTGGCCTGGGACACTTCCAGGGATCCAGGGGCAGCCACAGCTTCTCTGGGCACTCTGTGCCAGGGCCTCCCCACCCTCACAGGGAAGGATTTCTATCTAATTTCTAATCTAAATCTCTCCTCTTTCAGTCATCTGGTGAAAGAGCTGCTCAGCAAGGAGAGAGGCAACTTCCTGTGTATCAAAATTCATCCTCAGCTGGTTCTTTGGTGAGCATGGATAAACCAAATCATGGGATCACAGAGTTGTTTAAGCTGGAAAAACCCTCCAAGATCATCCAGTCCAACCATTCCCCCAGCACTGCCAAGGCCACCACTGCCCCATGTCCCCCAGTGCCACATCCACACGGCTTCTAACTCCCTCCAGGCATGAGGACTCCAACACTGCCCTTGGCAGCTGTGCCAGGGCTGGAAAACCCTTTCCATGAAGAAGTTTTCCCAAATATCCAACCTCACCCTCCCGTGGAGCAACTTGAGGCTGTTCCCTCTTTTCCTTTCCTCTTGCCCTTGGCTCCAAGAGCAACCACATCAGCCAGGGGGTGATGCCTGACAGAACCTCGTGCAGTGTTTCCTTGGCTCTCTGGACTGGGCAGAGACCAGCACAGGGTCACCAATTTCAAACCAGACCCATCATTGGCCACACCTAACTGGAAACATCTCAGAGCTATGGAATCTCATTCCCTCTCCCCGAAGGCCTGGGCTCTCCCTCTGCCAGCCTCCCACTGCCAAAACCCACTCGCTGTGAAAATTTCATTTTGAAACCATATTCTGCAAATTAGAAAGGTCTCAGTGCCGGGACCTGAACGACACAGTGGCTGCTAAACCCAGAACAGAGCCAACCCTGCACTGGGAGGGGTTGGGGAGAACCTGAAGGATCAGGAGCCTGTGCATTCCAAACCCCAGGCAAAGGCAGCAAGTCTGGGGGGGATTTCAAATGGAATGTTTCTCTTTTTTCCAAAGCAAATTTTTCTCCTTTTTTCAGCCAGAAACTGGAAAAAAATTCTTCCGAAAATACATTTCCTTTCAGTTGGCAAACATTTTTCCTCCCTTTTTATTTCCTGTCTGCTTGATAAAGAAAATTCTCAATATTTGGAGAGAGAGTCAAGATGAGGGAACAGAAACAAGGGATATGATGCCACTTAGTGGAACATGGATAATAATAAAGAACAATATTCCAGCATCCACTGGTGCAAATTTTTGGTCACCTCTATGAGACCGTGTTCTTAATCCTGATGTGCAGTGGGGACTTCCCAGAGTACAGGGCTTTCAAAGCAGCCTGAGCTGTCAAAAACCAGAATAAACAGTCTCCCTTCCAATCCTGCAGATGCAAGGATTGCAGATTCCCAGATGGCACTGGGAATTTTGCAGAAGAGTGGGAAAACCAGGGATGTAATAATTTCAGGGAGCTGATTGCAAAGGCGAGTTGCTCCATGAGCGTCTCACAAGACATCGAGATTTTTCCAAGCAGTGCTAATGAGAGGGAGAAAGGACAATCACACCAGCTCATGGCTTTCCCCAAAACCCTACAAGGGCAAAGCCAGGATGATGAAACTCAAATCACTGTAAGAACACAGTGGAAGATACCCAGGAATGAAACCAAGGCAGGAGGAACCCTGCAGAAATACCCAAACTGGCTGCTTAGGCAGCTGCCCTCCCCAGGCAGGGGGCATGGACATAAGCCAGACACGCTGCCCTGCCAAAACCTGGCCACTGATAAGGGAAAACCTCTTATCTCCCCCCAAAACCTCTGCAAATACAACCCTGTGCTCAGCAGAGCTGCCAGGGCTGTGGAGGCTCTGCTTGGCAGCAGCACCATTGGCACATTCCTCGATGCTTTACAGCATTTTTAGCCCTCCTGACATAAGCAAGGCACAAAGGAAGACAGTCTTGGTTTGGCACCTGCATAAAAGGGTCAGGGGCTGGCAGGAGTCTCTTGCCTTCTGCTACAGCCGGGGAGCCACAGCTGTGTTGGGAGCAGGGTGAGAGGGAGCAGGGTGAGTGGGAGCAGGAGTGAGTGGGAGCAGGAGTGAGTGGGAGCAGGAGTGAGTGGGAGCAGGAGTGAGTGGGAGCAGGAGTGAGTGGGAGCAGGAGTGAGTGGGAGCAGGAGTGAGTGGGAGCAGGAGTGAGTGGGAGCAGGAGTGAGTGGGAGCAGGAGTGAGTGGGAGCAGGAGTGAGTGGGAGCAGGAGTGAGTGGGAGCAGGAGTGAGTGGGAGCAGGAGTGAGTGGGAGCAGGAGTGAGTGGGAGCAGGAGTGAGTGGGAGCAGGAGTGAGTGGGAGCAGGAGTGAGTGGGAGCAGGAGTGAGTGGGAGCAGGAGTGAGTGGGAGCAGGAGTGAGTGGGAGCAGGAGTGAGTGGGAGCAGGGTGAGTGGGTGCAGGGTGAGTAGGAACATCCCCCTTTTCCAAAGGCTCTGCTGGCTCTGCCTTAGCCCCGTGTCTGCCACTCTGGATCTCCCCAGGGAACCCCGTGCCACTGCACAGACCCACTGGAGATCATCACTGGAGGCATTTGTCACCCCTCTGCAGTTACTACCTTGGCTCCATCCACTCCATTCCCTGTGCCACAGCAGGAAAATGCCACATCCCCATGTGGAGTGGGATCCATCCTGGCTCTGCTTTGGTGCCCTCTTTATCACAGAATCACAGCATGGTTTGGGTTGGAAGGAAACGTAAAGATCATCTCCATCCCATCCCCTGACTCCCCCGCATTCCTTGCCCCAAACCCTCTGCACCCCAACAGCTTTTTTTGCCAGCTCAGCCCTTCCCAAGCCTTCCCTCTTTCCCCTCTCCACCTCCTTCCAGGCCGTTTGCCACAGCAGGGATGTCAGATGGCCTCTTCCAATTCATCCTGTGGAGGTTTTCCACATGGTCCATTTTACCTCTGAGCTGCTGCCGTTACAGCCCACAGAGGCAAAGCCATTCCTGCGCTCCCGACACTGCCACTGCACAGAGCTGCCAGAATTAACGCTGCCCATGGCGCTTTAAAATTGCATTTATCTGCTCCAAGCAGACTGGAATGCCTGTCTGGGAATGTGAGTCAAGAGCCTGCTGATAGCACAAGTGTCCCTGGGATGGCACCTGTGCTCTCCAGCCACGGATTAAATGTGTGGGGAAAGTAAGGAAGCAGCAGTTCCCTGTTATCCTCTGCTCTGACCGTTGGCAAGCAGTGATTTAGGGATTTCTCAGTCAGAGGCTGTGAAGCATCGTGTTTGAGGCATCAGGGGAAAGTGTTTAGGCTGATATCAAAGTGGTGCTTTTGCCTAAATTCCTTTTGGAGCCACAGATGGAGAAGCGACACGGAACTGAATTAAAATATTAGTTCAAAACCAAGGAAAAGTACTCAGATTTAAGAATAAAACCAGGCCAAAAAGTGAGGATTTTCACACTTTCAGACAGCTTTTCCAGTATTTCTGAGATGGACTGAGTGCTGTGGGGGCATCTTCCATCCTGGTCCCAAACTATTCATCCCAAATGCCATGTGGGAAGGCAGGACAGAATCTTGTGTTCAGAAAGCGCAGCTGTTAAAAAAAAATTTGGCTTAAAACCCCCCAATTCCTCAAACACAGAGTAACACCTTGCAGAAGCCAGACCTGCTGAAGCAAGTGGAGAAAAGTTGGGGCTCCGGCATCTGCTGGGTTTTGGGTTGCCGTGGCTGGGTTTATGTCAGGTGATGACCATGAAGGATTCAGAAGTGGCCTCTTGTTGCTCACAGGGAAGGTGGCAGGTGAAATCCCTCTCAGGCTGTGACAGAGGGATGGGACAACAGCCCAGGAGCCACCTCAGCACCCAGGGACAAGGACAACTTGAATGTGTCAACAGCTGGACAGGAACAATGTCATATATGAAATTAGGTTATTGGCTTTTGCATATAAAAATCATCTTATAACCAAGTTAATAGTTGTTAAAGTTGTTAAGATAGTTAAATTGTTAAACCCCCCCCTCTGTAAACCAATGTCCCTCCCCAGCAAATGATCCATTGGTGAAAGGGACTTGTGATGGACTTTGGAATTCACCAATCATCTTGTGCTGTGGGGCAGGACAGTGGTGGGTTCTGGGAAGAGCTAAGAGGGTATAAAAGTAAGATCCCAGAACCCTTCCCCCTCTTTTCCCCTTTCCCCCACGGGCCCAGCTGGTGAAGATCTGCAGCTAAGGATTGCGTAAGGGGGGGGGGGAAGGGCCTATCCCTATTGAGGGACCTCGTGGTACATCTTTTTTTTTTTTTTCTTTCTCTCTTTCTCTTGTTTTTCATTTTAAGCGAACCTTACCTCAGATTAGCTGAGGTAAAGCCAGTGCATGAAGATTTCTGCCGTGGGTACATAGCCAATTTGGCTCCAAGGGTCTCTAATCCTGCGCTCCCGGGGTGGTTTTTTATATGGTTTTAAGAATTCAGATGCTGTTATTTTCTAAATTATTTTTTTTGTAATAAACATTTTTTTATTAAAAATAAGAGCTGTAACCATATTTTTCACAAACAATCTGACTCTTCAGGCTCCGATGAGGTCTGGGAATGAATAGAGAACGTGCAAAGCCCCCATGGGTTCTGCTTTGCTGTGATTGTCCTGCAAAAAAAAACCATCCCATGCCCTCAGGAGCCAGCCAGGGAACATCCTGCCATTGGGGCACCCTTTGGGTGCAGAATCATGGAATCATAAAGCTTGGAAAAGACCTCCAAGAGCATCAAGTCCAACCTGTGACCAGACACCACCATGTCAGGAGGTGAACCTGAGCATCCAGCGTGGATTAACCCTTCGGAGCTGTTGGAACCCTCTCAACGTTCAAATGTTTGTGTGTGTTTGTTAATAAGAAAAAAAATTGGGCAAGCCTGGAGCGGCCACAACCTCTTGTCCCTCCTGGACAAGGCTGTCCTGCCTCTGGAAGCCTCAATCCCGAGCAAGGAGAGGACAAGCAGGGTGGTGGTGAGAGGGATGAGCGACATCGCGCTTTCCTGGAAGAGCGTGGCCGGCACCCCAGTGCAGCTGTTGAAAACCCAGCATGGGAGAGGCTGGATGAATGCGTGGAGTGACATTTCTGGGCTCTGCTAAGTGGCTCACAGCAGGCTCTGCTATTTGCATTGCACAAATAGTCATTTTATGATTAAAAACAACAACAGCAAATAGAAGCGAAACCGAGATAAAACTGGCGAGCGCCGTGCGGAGGTTGAGGGGGTGCAAGGGCTGGCTCTACCCACAGTTTAACCCCTAAACCTCACTGATCCTGGATTGAACCTTCCCTTCCACTTTTTAACGTATTTTCTCCTGCAAGCTTCTCACCCAACACACCCACATTTCAAGGGTGAAGAAATAATGCCAAAAATGATGGGGTTTTTTTCTGCCTGAATGGCAGAAGTGTATCTGAGCAAAACAAAAACATACTGGGGGAGGTGGGCTTCCTCCTGAGGGAACGATTTTCATAGAATCACAGAATCCCAGAATCACTGAGGTTGGAAAAGGCCTCCAAGATCATCGAATCCAACCTGTGACCAATCCCCACCTTGTCACCCAGCCCAGAGCACTGAGTGGCCACACCCAGGCATTCCTTGGGCACTTCCAGGGATGACTTCACCACCTCCCTGGGCAAAAGTTGCCTGTGACTCTGGGAAGTTGCTCTCCAGCCCTCCCTGATGAGGAAGGGTTTGGCAGCTTGGAGGAAGAGAAAGAGGCTAAAAATTCCCAGAGGAAGACCAGGAGGGATTCCTTCTCTGACTGGAAGTTTTAAAGCCATGTAGACACCCCTGTCCTACATGTGGGCCAGCAGGGAGGTCCTGGTGTCACTCAGCGGCAACAGAGGTGGTGCCATCAGCAGATACAATCACTGAATCATTAAAGTTGGAAAAACCCCCTGAGATCATCCAGTCCAACCATTCCCCCAGCACTGCCAAGGCCACCACTGCCCCATGTCCCCAAGTGCCACATCCACACGGCTTTTAAACCCCTCCAGGCATCAGGATTCCAACACGTGACCACCCTTTCCATGAAGAAATTTTCCCAAATATCCAACCCAAACTTCCTGTGGCACAGCTTGAGGCCGTTCCCTCTCATCCTGTCCCCGTTCCCTGGGACCAGAGCCCAATCCCCCCCGGCTGCCCCCTCCTGTCAGGGAGTTGTGCAGAGCCAGAAGGTCCCCCCTGAGCCTCCTTTTCTCCAGGCTGAATGCCCCAGTTCAGATGGAGAGCTGGTTTCACCATGGGACAGGAATTTTCCAAGGTCTCAGACAGGATTGCTGTGGGCTGGAGGGATCCTGGAAAACCTTCTAGATAAGGTGCAAGAGGGAAAGGAAAGGAAGGGACACAGAGCACAGGATGCCCCGAGACAGCACGGGCTGTGTTTATCCAGTGTCCTTCCTCCAGAAAAACCCCATAGATCCAGCAACAACCACACAGCCTGGCCGTGTCCACCAACCCCTTCATATCTGTGCAGCCCAAATCCTGCTTTTCCTCGAGGAGGAAGCATTGGCTGTGTCCTCCTTTCAGGTTCTCTGTCCCTGTAGGATGCTCCCACTCCCTGGATGCTCGGGAGCCCGGAGGGAGGGAGCTGAATCCTGTAATTCCTCCCCGTTCCCTGAGCCAGGCGCTGTCCGTGTCACCTCTGCCCTAGGGTCAGCACGATCTCCCGAGCAGCCAAAGCGGGACCATTGCAGCGTTCACAGCTCCCGTATCAGCTCGTTAGCGACAGCAGAGATAGGGATAATTGTGCTCTCCTTTATTGTTAAACCTGTAATTTGTACCTTGCCCGAGGCCAATCTCCGTCGGGAAGAAGGATGCTTGAGGATTTCAGAGTCTACCTAGTCTATTAAAAAGAGAAGAGAGAGGAGGAGGGAGTTGGAAGATAGGAATAAGAAGGTAATAAACAACCAAAAATACCTCCAAGGCAGTGGGGAGTCATGGGAACAAGTTGTTTCCCTGTTTATTCAAAGCTCCAGCTGCACTGAAACCTGGTGCACTTCGTCTCTTCCTCTGAGCCAGGAATTATTGGAGCCAAGAGCAGCAGTAGAGGAGTTACTGACCAGCCACGAGTGGGGTATTGCACCTCTGCTGCCTGGCTCTGGTGCTGTGGGGCCCAGGATTGTCCCCTGTCCCTGCTGCCAGTCCCCAGGGAAAGGGTGCTTGAGGGGAAAGCCCCAGGCAGTGCAGGTGCAAAGCTGAACCTGTTTCTTGGCCGTTTAGGAGTAGTTTCCAGACTGTTTACACCCATCCATCCATCCTGACCATGTGGAAGAGTCTTGGCGGGATCATTTCCTGGGTGGTTGTGGAGGGACCAGCTCCATCCTTCAAGTCCAAACGCTGGATCAGCAGCTACTGCAACACAAAATGCTGTGACCCATTTCTCCAGGATAGGGGAAGATGTCCCTGCCCATGGCAAAGGGATGGCCATGCCATCTGGATGACCTTTAAGGTCCCTTCCAACCTAAACCCTTCTATGATTCCGTGATAGTCGGGACTGGGATTACTTAGGAACATTTCGACTCTTACCTAGGACCACCTTCTTCCCATCTCTGCCTGAAACAAAGAATAGCCCAGACTTGGGATGAATTTGAGATGTTCAGACAGGGAAGGAGGCAGATATTGGATGTCTGAGTAATATTTTTTTTTCCATGGGAATAACTATTATTATATGTTTGCCTCTCAGCTGCAGACTCACAAGAGCCTCATGACAGAAACGTGGATGAGCAGCAGAAGCACCATCATTCAGACACAGGTGCTCTCCTGGCTGCATTATCCTTTAAAAAGCCACGTCCCAAGGAAAATCTTCAGCCACTACAACACCAACATTTCCCACAAGCGAAAAAGAAAGGAATTTCCATCTGTGTGAAACTATCTTACAGATGGTTGAGACAGGAAAGTCTTTGAGGAATGACATAGCAGGAGCAGGACGTTGGAGGAATGAGCTGGGCTAAATTTAACCCAGGGAAAGAAAAGCCTGCTGCTAAAAATGCTCATGCTATCACAAAGGAGGGAAGAGCCCAGAAATGGGGATTTTTGAATGGGAGGAAGGGGCAGGAAGGCTTTCTTTGGGGTCAGGTGGGGATTTTAAAAGTGAAATTTTAGTGGTAGGGCACAAAAAAAACCCCTTTCCACTCAGTCTGGTGCATGGGTTTGAGTGGGGTTTCACAGCCTCAAAAAAAGCATCTGAGCCACAAGCCTGGTTCTGTTCTGCATAAATACAGGGAGATGATAATTGGGGGAGGGCTGGAGACATGCTGGCACTGCTTGAGTGCTGCAAAGTAGCACCACTGGAGAGATCCATCTCTAGGACAAGATATTCCGGGCCAGAGGACACGTTGAAGTGACAGAGAGGGCACCAGAGCAATGGCACTGCCCATCCCAACCAGCTGATCCAAAGGAATGGGAAATGCCACCTTCATTTCCTCCAGCCTGCAACTCCAGCCCTCAGGCTTTTATAAAACCAGGCCTAGAAACATGGGGGAAACACCCCATTCTGCCACAAACTGTATTTTTGCATTTTAAATTCGAAGTGTGGGAGGGAAAAATGCAGCTCTGGGGGTTCTGTGGTGTTCATTGTTTTTCCAGCAAACCCAACACGTGGAGCAGTCACCCACCCACCCAGCTCCCTTTGACTCACCCATCCTCCCCGCTTCAGGTGAAATCTGGGCGTTCCAGGTTGTCCATCCAGGCCACCATCCCACTGATCCCAAATCCCAGAGCGAACTGGAGGTGATGTGGGCAATATGGTTCTAAGTCTGGTGCCATGGTTTTGTAGACACGAAAAGTCCTTTTGATAGTAAGTCACTTCCTGGATTCAGGCTCCTCGTGTCCTGCATGGAATCATTAAGGTTGGAAAAGACTTTTAAGATCAAATCCAAGTGGGGAGAGCAGAACAGACTCCACAGTATTCCTGTTGCAGGTGTGAAATTGAAATATTCCCCTCTTGAATTCAGGAAAACGCCTGGAGCAGGGATTGATTCCCACCACGGGAAATGACACCAGCACTCAGGTGAGCCCAGACCCCCAGAGACACCAGTAAAGCCCCCCTGCTGCCCCCTCAGTGCACTGGGGGTTGTTTCCCTGATAATGGGAATGCAGCAGGGCTGGCAGCAGTCATCTGGGGACACGGGAATGCCAGCACAATGCATGGCTTCGTGTCCTTCACCCTACGACATCCATGTGTGGCAGACAATGCGAGTGTCCTGTGCTCCCGTGAATGGGGCAGTGCCTGTTTACATGGGAACTCAGCAGCCCCAGGGCCTTGGCAGCTCTTTGCTTCTTGAGTTATGATGGATAGAAGAGCTGTCCTGGCTTCCAGGGTGGGTAGGCACAGAAATAGGGTTGGGCAGAAGGAATGGGATCGTTTTGGGAATAATAGGCCTTTATGTTGGCCTGGAATTGCGTGGTGTTTTCCCTTTCCTAGAATATGATGTGGGCAGATTCTCGGGTCTCTCTCAGAAGAGCCGCAAGCCAGAGCAGGTCCTGCAAACCTCTGTGTTCTGGTTATGTCCATTTTTGCCAGGAGATGTGAGGGTAAAACTCACCCTGGGCTTTCTTCTCATGCCCCTTGAAGATCTGAGATGGGGACACACATCTGACCCGGGATTTGCCACACAACCACAACCATTTCAACTGGCAGAGGGCAGGTTTGGGGTTAGATATTGGGAAGAAATTGTTCCCTGTGAGGGTGGGGAGGCCCTGGCACAGGGTGCCCAGAGAAGCTGTGGCTGCCCCTGGATCCCTGGAAGTGCCCAAGGTTGGACAGGGCTTGGAGCAACCTGGGCTAGTGGAAGGTGTCCCTGCCCATGGCAGGGGTTTGGAACTGGATGAACTTTTAGGTCCCTTCCAACCCAAACTATTCTGTGATTCCATGGACCCACCATGTCCTTGGGCAAAGCAGCTGCCTCACTCTTCCTTCTCCTCCTCTTCATGGATGGAGGAGCACATCTGGCTTTGACAGATTAACCAGAACCAGGGATATGAGGGATGAGGGTTGAGAGTTGCTGTGGAGGCAGAAGGGAGCTGGATTAAAGCTGAACTTGCCCAGCAGCACAAGCGGGGTTGTGGCTCTAAGAAGAAGGAGCTGTACTCACCATGAAGCTTGGGTTGCTCTCCAAGAAAGCAAGAACAGGGCAGGGTTTGGTCTGCATTTATCTCCCCTGCTGACTCTGATGGAGCTGCGTGGAGACCCCGGGGTTTGGCTGGAGCCCAGGCTCCCATGGAGGCGCGTGGTGCCAGCAGCAGGGGAGCAGCCACGTGTGGAACGCCGCGGACATGGAAGGACAGCTGTGACTCCTGGACTCTGGCTGGGGGCAGGGACTGGGGGTGCAGGGGGCAGCTTGGTCATGCCCAGGTGAGACCCCTCCAGGGTCCCCAGCGCATGTGGACAAGGCTCATCCTGACTTTGGATATATCCCAGAATGGCCATCCCAACCCTTCCAACGCGCTCCTGAAAGTCTGGACTCAGCTTGAGCCCGTGTTTTCAGGGACACCCCCAAGAACTCCTTGCAGAAGTTATTCTGCTGGAGTTGTTCGTGGAGTTATTCATGGAGTTGTTCATGCAGTTATTCTGCTCATCCTCAGCTATGGTGGAGACTCAGGGATCTCATGGAAACGTGGACCATCTCCATGGAAACATCGCCATTCCTGGGGCAGGAACTTTCCAGATGATGACCTTCCCCCTGCAGCTTGCTTCTAATCTGTGGAGAATGTCGCTTACAAAGTGACACATCCTCGTTTTCACAGCAACTTCGCTCTGATGTGGTTCCGTATGTAATTGCCTGGGATTCCTCAGCCCATGCTCAGCAAATAATGACTCTCATGGAAGTTATTTGTAGAACTTAATAATTTCCATTAACTGCATTATGGGATTGCATTTTTAACTTTTTTCTTTTCTGTAATAATACATAATGAAATAATTGTGGAATTTCTAATAGGTAATTATCTTGCTGAGAACAGTTTAAAACACCAGTGAGTGTGGGTTGTTTTTAGCTGTGCATGGGGAAAAGAGAAGGAGAACATCACCTAGAGCAAGAGGCAGAGAGAACAACTTTTCATGGATCCAACAGTGTCCTTGAAACTTCAGGTCAACAGGACTGTACAGGATGAATCCCAGAATCACTGGCGTTGGAAAAGACCTCCAAGATCACCGAGTCCAACCTTTATCAATCTCCACCATTTCACCCAACCCAGAGCCACATCCAGGTGTTCCTTGGACAACTCCAGGGATGGGGGCTCCAGCTCCTCCCTGGGCAGTTCCAATGCCTGACCACCCTTTCCATGAGGAAATTCCTCCTGATGTCCAACATGACCCTCCCCTGGCACAACTTGAGGCCGTTCCCTCTCATCCTGTCCCTGTTCCCTGGGAGCAGAGCCTGAACTCGCCTGGCTCCCTCCTGTCAGGGAGTTGTGCAGAGCCAGAAGGTCCCCCGCAAGCCTTCTTTTCTCCGGGCTGACCATGGATCTTCAGGCTGATCCACCTGACAAACACCCAAGCAGGGGTGATGTTTGGAAAGTCAGGGTAGTCACAAATTGGAACCAAGAGGCCTTTTGATTTTTAAATCACACATAAATTCTTGGAAGAGCTTTGAATTGGGATCAGATGGAATATTGGAATTTGTCCTCAAGTAACAGGCCTGGTCAGGGGAATCACTCCATAAAATTATCTCCTCTGCAGGTGTCATGGGTTGAAACTGAGTTGATTGACAAGTCTTTAAGCCAATGCGCTTTTGTGAATTTTGCATATTTAAACCCCGTGCACGGGCGGGAAGTGCCTCTCTGGTTCCCGGTCTTCTGAGGGAGAAGCGGGGCCTCCGAGCCCCGGGCGGCCTCCGGGCCCGGGCCCGGCCTGGGCTCCTGCCTGCCCTNTGAACTCGCCTGGCTCCCTCCTGTCAGGGAGTTGTGCAGAGCCAGAAGGTCCCCCGCAAGCCTTCTTTTCTCCGGGCTGACCATGGATCTTCAGGCTGATCCACCTGACAAACACCCAAGCAGGGGTGATGTTTGGAAAGTCAGGGTAGTCACAAATTGGAACCAAGAGGCCTTTTGATTTTTAAATCACACATAAATTCTTGGAAGAGCTTTGAATTGGGATCAGATGGAATATTGGAATTTGTCCTCAAGTAACAGGCCTGGTCAGGGGAATCACTCCATAAAATTATCTCCTCTGCAGGTCATCCCAACAGGCTGCTTGAGAGAGCTGGGAACTGCAGTCTCTGGGCATGTCTACAAGAAAAACAGAGAAAAATAGGAGCAGGAGACAACAAAATGCCAAATGCGAGCTCAGTCCTCCTTTGCTGAAGCTGGTGAAGCTCTAATGGTGTGGAGGAAGCTCCCTTCCCTTTCCATCCATCCCATCATGACCACTCGGGATGCTGAGGGTTTTCCTGCTCCTTCCATGGTGTCTTCTCCTCTCACCATGCAGGAATGATGATTTTTTTCTCCCTTTCTGACCCTGAACACATCATTGAGACCCAGCGTCCCTGAGGGCCCTCACTGGCAGCTCCTCCAGCCCCTCGTGTCACGGAAAGACTTTGAGTGGAGAATTTTTAAAACATCAGAGTCCTTCAGACTTCAGCTCTCCCTCCTTTCTCCGAACTCTCCCCTCCTCAAAACAGGTAAACGCAACACAAGAGCTAAATTTTAGTGATGTAAAATCTCATTTGATTTAAGAAAGATGTTCAGGTTGAGGAAAACATTTCTCCTTCCAAAATGGCCCATCTGCCTATTTTTATGCACATGTTTAACATCGAGCAGAGCGGAGGCACATATTTAAGCAATTTCTGAAATCATGGCCATTGTGCGATGCTCTGGTTAGTAAACTGGGAATTAGGGCTCATAAATTACAGTTAATTGAGCCAAATCACTTAAGCCCTTTTGTGCCTGACTTTTCCCATCTAAATTCACCAACAGTAGCAAAATAGCTCCGACATACCTGGGACACAATCCTCATTGTGTTCCCAAGCTGGGCAGGGAGACTCCCAGAGAAAACGTGGCCTGAAACATTCATGCTCCAGTTTTTTTATGTGAAGGGAGGGGGATGGAGTTGGTTTTCTGTGACGGCAGTTTTATAATGATTTTTCAGATGCAATCAACACAATATTTATTTTACCCGGGCACCCTTTGTACATCCATTCCCCTGGATGGTCCTAGGAGTATATGGATTTTTTCCTGCAATTTATTTCAGTGAGGGAGCAAAGTGGGAGATAAAGCAATCTCAGGTTGAGGGGAGTCATCTGCCTTATAGAAAATGAATGGGCAGCAGACAAAGCACCCTGGAAAGCTTTTGACTGAGGGAGGTTATTACTTATCCAGAAATCAAACTACTCCAGTATCTCCAGGATGCCAAGATGGGCTGTGACAGAGCTTTTGAGCAGGGAGTGGCCAGTGCAAATCAAATTAAATTGGGAATAGCTGAGAAGTCAGTGCTGCCTTTTGTGTAAAGCTCTCGTGGTGCTTCTCCACTGCAGAACATCAGAGCAGCCCAGGGAGGGGACTTTACCTCACCCAAGGTCACCTCTGTGGCAAAAGCAGGAGACCTGGAGAAACTCCTTCCAGGTCCAGGTTTCCAGGGAGGATCCCAGGCAAAAAAAACCAAACAACACAATGTCTGTGACCTCAGAGGGAAAAGAGGAGATCAGGAGTGCAGCCAGTCCCTTCATCCGAGTGCCAAAGTGATAAATTGCAAAACACAGACTCTCACCCACTGTCATTAGTGGTGGCTTGAAAGCCCAAAGGGAAGAATGAGGGAAAATAAGCATTTTGTTATTCTGTCCCCTCCCTCTCATGGTTTTTGATAGTCAAAGGACACAGAGATGGAGCCCAGAGGCAGCCCAGGGCTTTGGGTCCTTGCTGGCTACGAGAGATGCCAGGGGAGCAAACCTGCCTGGCACATCCCAGCCTCATCATTCCTTGGAACCCCTTTGGCTGGAGGAGTTCTCGCCCCTCAACTACAAAATTCACCTGGTGGCAGGCACAGTTTCCTTTTTCCCCCCAAAACTGAGGTGAAAGGAGAGTGTTCCATTAGAACCAGGAAAAAAAAAATAAATCCAACTTTTTTCTGTTTTTCTTTGCGAATTCCTCACCTTGTGGAGGGAAAGAACTGTAATTCCTGGGCCTAATCTGAGCTGTTTAACCACTGCAAGCAGCCTCAACAGCCAGCCTCATATCAGAAATGTGCTTTAAACAGCAAATTGCAAACTCAGAGTGGGGAAAAAACCTCCAAATGTCTACACCAAACCAGTTGTTGATCCAAAATTATGGTTATATCGATCTAGGCTGATGGGAGCAAGGTATCACCTCACAGGGTACACTTGAAAAATCTCAGTCCAAAAACACTTGAGATCTTCGGTGCAAAATCAGCCTGTTTTTCCTCTTTGACTTCTGTGGATCAATTCCTCCTCTATTAAATTTGAGCAGCTCCCATTTGCTTCAAGTGCTTCCAAACTATCAGCCAAGATTCCTCCCACAAACCACCCTCTGATGGGATCTGAAGCTGGGACACCTTGCAAAGGGACCTGATTTTCAGGAAATACCTGGCACCCAAACCCTGGACACTCGAACCTTTTAATTTTTAACATGGCCTGGGCCATTAGGGTTGGGAACTGCAGCAAAGAAGGCATTCAGTCATGGACTTAAGGCTTTATGAGATATTTCTTTTTTACAGAAAGGCTGTCATTGGTGGCGTGCTGTCCGTACAATAGCTGGGATGGGAAAAGGGAAGAGTTTAAACAAGGTTCTGAGAAATCACAAACATGCCTCCACTTTAATGGTTGTGTTTTCCCCCCAGACAATTCATGCAACATACATTGACCTCCCGCAGCCCTGAGCGTGCTGACATGGGAACACATGCCCAGCTTCACCTGGAAACCAGGAATCTCCAAGGCATGGCTTGAATTAACTCAATAAACCAAACAAATGTTTGCTTTAAACGTAGCAATTAATTATCTCCTTGGGTCTCCTTCCCCAGTGCTGGCTTCCCTATCACCTCATCACTGGCTCTGCTGCATACAATGTTCTGTTCCTTTCTTTCTTCCTAAAGATCCTAATAGGATGCAGCCGGCCAGGCCAGCAGCTTCGGAAACGAGCGCAGAGCGAATTTAATAACAAGCAAACCTGCACTTAATAAAGTCTGTCATCAGTAATGTCTCCACTGAACACTTGCCAGGAGAGAATTGTTTGCACTTACTGTGTGAGCCAAGTCACAGCTTTAACAGGCAAGGCACAAATAAAACCCAGCCTTTCCCATTCTTTTTGCATCTCTGTTTCAACCTACCAACAAAAACTCCGGGGCAAACAATGAAAAAATCCAGATTCAAACAGGAAAAAAAAAAAAGTCAGCGTCCCCCCCATTATTCATTACATTATGAAACACATTTCATAATCTAATAATTAGCAAGGGGACAATTTTGTTCAGCATGAATCTGGAGTCTTTTGTCATTTCGTGTTAGCACCCAGAACAAATGGACATTGTGCAGAGCGCGGGTGCCAAGACCGGCTGAGGGCTCCCGCCGTGCCAGGGCTCCCTCCTCCCCTCTCTCCAGCAAAAATCGTGGTGAGGATGGGAGGATGCAGAGCAGCCACACGCTGGATGTGAGACAATCCATCCCTGGGCACTCGGGGAGCCTGGGGAATGCAGGATGGGCTTCATTTGCACAGCCCTCGAGGGCGCTGGGTTGAGGCACGCAGCTCATCTCTGTGCCAGTGCCAGGCTCTGCGAAGACAAAAGGACTCCAAGTCTTGCTCTCTGTGACCATTTTCCCCGTGTTTTTGTCTCTACCTGGAGAAAAACAGGTGGCAAATATCATTAAACAAGGGTTTTCTAGCCAGGCTGCCCCATACCCGTGGCTTCACATGAGATGTTGGAGCTCACGAGGTGCTGAGATCAGACAGCCCCAACTTCTTCAGGGCTTACAAAACCTTTCCCTGTCTCCGTTGCAAAATCAGCCAGACATCCCTTCTGCCCAGGAGCAGAGGGAAATCCCTTGGGAAGGCGCTCAGCACCAGGAAGGGCTCCCTTGTACTGCAGAGTGGGTTTGTGAGGAGCAGGATGTGGCACATGGAGGGTTGGGGTGAAACCAAGGCCACCACGACGCTTCTCCTCCACAGTGACCTCCCCTGAGGAGCTTCATTTCTGCTGGGAAGGTGGGTCCAGGTTGGTTTTAAAGCCTGGAGGAGCAGGTTGAGCTGCTGCTGGTGACCATTGGGTGGTGTGTGGTGATCCCGAGCAGGAGGTTGATTATGTCCACCCAAGGAGCAAAATCTTTGGGAAAGAGCCCCAGCACCGCTGCACCACCAGCACCTCTCCTTTGGACCTCCTGCACTCCCCTCCTCCCTGGGCAGCACACACTCCAAGCCAGAAGCTTGTGGGTTTCTGTGATTTGAGGAGGTCAAAATTTATAAAAAATTTATTTTCATAATACTACTAATGATAATAATGGGAACATTAAATTAATTCCTAAAACATGGCAGTGATTTGGAATCTCCTACAAGCAAGGCTGGGATATTTCGATCCTCACCATTTCTGTGTTTGTTTGACACCACAGGGGAGTGACTCCAGCTCAGGGAGCCATGGGACATCTTTAGCTTAGTTCTGGGTGGCTCAGGGCCCAAAGGGTAATTATTTGTACCTGTCCCGTTCACCTCCAGAGCTACTGATATATTATTCCTCTTTCAACAAAGGGACAAAAGTGGTAAGAGGTGAAGAAGGGTCGTGCTGAGGTCCTTCAGCAGACTGAGGCCAAAAGAGGAGGAGAATCAGGTCTGTCTCCCATGCAGATGGTTTGGCTCCTCACTGCAAAAGTGAACGTGTCCCACTGCTGATGAAAGGGTGTGAAAGGAGTTTTGTTCACCCTTCTACAGCCCCTGGGGAGGTGTTGATGACACTGGGAGGATCCACCCATCAGGGTTCACCTCCAGCTCTCCAAACTCTGGGGCACCAAGGAGAGGATGTTCAGGGGATGATGAGGATGTCCAAGAACAAGTGACCATCAAGGTGACTCCCCCAACCAAAGGCCTGTTTGACCACACTGACTCCCAGGACAACAACTGGGTGTGCTTCTACCAGACCCAATGCCTGAAGCCACACAACAGAGAAAAATTACCCAAAAACCCTTTTAATTTCTGGGGTCTTCACCAAAAGGTGAGAGATTTTGGCATCAAGGAGAGCAGCCACAAAGAGGAACTTTGGGGAACTTTGCTCCCGACTCTCCAGACATCCTGACCTTTGCTGGCCATGTCTGAACTGGTTAATAAAGATTTAGATGCTGCTCTGAGCAAGAACTGCCCGAGGAGCTGCCACATGCTCTGCCCTCTCCAGGGTTACTCCTGGCTCTCTGTGTTTGTGAAGGATTTAGGAGGCACCACATCCAGGAACGCGGCCAATTTCCTCATTCGTTGTTTGGGGCCCATCAACCAGAACAGGCTCTTCCCTTGGGGGCCGAGCCTGGACTGTGGGAGTGGGATCAGCTCCAGGAGCCACAGCCTTTCCAACTCCGGGTTCTCTGCCCCCACCGTCACCTTCCACATGTCCCCAGTGTCGAGGTGGCCACCAGCTGGAGCCAGGACAAAGCCATCGATGCCAGGTTCACCTGGAGAGGCCCATCCTGGTCATCACCTGAGGAGTGAAGTCAGTGTGAGCATTGTGCTCCCACATTTGGGCATCTAAAAATTGGGAGAAGCAAGGAAAACAAGGAGTTCGTCCATATCTGTGCCTGTTACCTGCTGCTTCTCCCATCCCAGGTGGGATCCCTTCCCCAGGGAATACAGCCCATGGAGGAGAGGGGGTGTTGCTGGAGCACAAATGGGAAGGGGATGTGTTCACTGGGGCTGCAGGGACACACATCAAACTGGTCAAACCGGCAGCCAGCACTGCTCCTCCCTGAAGGCCATCCTGGAGCTGGAGGTGAGGGATGGCTCGCCTGCCTCCCTGGAGTGTTCAGGACGAGCCTGGATGGGCTGGGAAGGATTAAAAATCCCAGGGAAGGAAGCAAACTCTCTCAAAACTGGAGGATGCTGAGGAGGCATGGACAAAACTCCCAGAATTTTGTCGGGGGAATCAGGGTGTCAGCCTCAGAGCTTTTCTTCCCACAGGATATCCAGATACTCACTGGGGCCTCCAATCCCTCTCGGAGATGCTGCCGCTGCTTAAATCAGCACCAACATATGGAAGGCTCCTAATATTGTGCTTCTGTCAGAGGAAACCATTGTTCAGCTTCTCTACAGGAAGGATGTCTCACTGCTTATTACCAGCTTGAATAATTGTTTGGAATGTTTTATTTGACATTTATTCAAGGAACTTGGAAACCCGTGCAGTTTCTTTCTCTCGAGAGGATAACAACAACAAAAAATGAATTAAAAAAAAAAAAAAAAACCACCCAAGGAAGCCCAAACTGCTGCCAACAGCTTCAGATGGCAGCAAGAGTTTTAAAATGCAAATATATAGTAAAGCAAGTAAGGCCTCCTTGCTTGGGCAGAGGAAAGGGGAAAGAAAGTAAAGAGATGCAATATTTTATCATCTGTATCTTTAAAATCTCTTCCAAGGCCTTCGTTATCAAGGATGGTGTGTAAATACTGAGGATTGATGTAAAAAGGATTGAAACAAAGAGAGGGAACAGGCAAGGAAGCAAAATATCTCATTGTTGGACAAAAACCACAGGCAGCTCTGCCCTTAAACTCTGACACAGGCTGGCAAAGCACCACAAACCCCAAATTCCTGAAATACATGGGGTAGGAACCCCATTTTCCTACTTAAGTGGGTTAAAAGATGCACAGAGGAAATACTGCTCCATAGCTGCCCTGGACTGATGTTTCAAAGGGGGATTCTGGTTGCAATAATGAAGAAAAAAACATTGGGTTAATTTTTGGATGCTGCACCAAAGGTAGTGGAAGAACATGGTTTGCTTTCTTCAGGTCTGGCAATTTAAATTTGAGTTGTAGCAAAAGTTCAAGCAGGTTTGAACCTTTTCTGGGCCAGGAAATAATTACTGCAGGTAAAATATCAGGATCCACATTGGACATGAAACCTGCTGGGGCCACGCTGGTGTGTTGGAAGAACAAAGTACAAGGACCACTTTGAACCAGGGGAAGAGCTTGTACCAGTCAGGATCAGCTGAACTCCCGCCCTGTGGTGCTGGAGAACAACTGAAGAAGAAAAGATCCTCAGATATTTCTGTTCTCAACCATGTTCTCAGTATTCCATACCAGGCCATCCACTTGGAGGGAGAAGGGAAAGAGAAGCACAGTGGGACTCCAACCCCTTGTGTGTCTTTCAGAATCATAGAATTCCGGAATTGTTTAGGTTGGAAAAGCCCTCCAAGATCATCCAGTCCATCCATTCCCCCAGCACTGCCAAGGCCACCACTGCCCCATGTCCCCAAGTGCCACATCCACACGGCTTTTGAATCCCTTCAGGGATGGGGACTCCAACACTGCCCTGGGCAGCTGTGCCAGGGCTGGGAATAACCATAGACAAAAAAACCTCTGCTCCCCACGAGGCTGAGCAGACAACCCAGAGCCAGCCCTAAAAATCAGAGCCTGAAAAACTGCTGGAAGTAGCTGTTGTCCTCCAAACTCCCCCAGCAGCTGAGAACCTGTGCATGAGCCTTCCTTTCCAAGGAGCAATGGAATGCTGCTGCTGCTCCACTGTCCGGAGCTCCTCGGTGCTTCCCAGCTGTTCATTGTCCACGGGCAGCTCTGGAAGGGAAATTGTACCTGCAGACCCAGCAGCTCCCAAAAACTGTATTTTCACTTTTGTTTTGTGGAAGAATTTTGTCTGGAAGAACAAAAATGACTGGCACAAGTTGCCCAGAGAAGCTGTGGCTGCCCCTGGATCCCTGGAAGTGTCCAAGGCCAGGTTGGACGGGGCTTGGAGCAACCTGGGCTGGTGGAAGGTGTCCCTGCCCATGGCAGGAGATGGAACTGGGTGGTCTTTGAGGTCTCTTCCAGCCCCATTCCATGACTCTCAGTTCCCACTTCCATCTCCCTCTCCGTATTTTTTCCTTTCCAGTCCGTTTTCCTGTTAACTTTCGTCAGCTGCGCCACCCAAGCCTCTTGAGCCACTCTCTGTATCCGTGTTTAAACACATGATTTTAGCTAAAACTGTCCCATCTTTGCCCAAATTTCAGCAGGCAGGTGATGATCACACGCCTCCAGGGAACAATCCCGCTTCCAGCTCCGTGATTAATTCCTCTTTATCCGTCATAATGAGGTCCAGATTAGAGTTACCTTGAATTGTGGTGCAAACAACTTACGTCAGAATATAATTACCTGGAGGTGCTGAGAACTTTAATGACACTCCCATGGGGGATTTTTTACTTGAAGGATCTGAAGTCAGTCTACTCATATTTCCTCTCTGCACACTCGGGGAGAGCATGTAACCTATTTTAAATGTCATCCTTATTTAGATTTACGCACCTCAAATCCCCAGAACTCAAGGAGCCTCTGCAGTAAACACGAGCACCAAACCCTCCAAAAATAACAGCCCTGGGCTGAGCGTCACTCGTGAAACAACAATGAGAACAAACCCACACATCTCTGCTCCTCTTGCCCCCTCTGCCCAGCAGGATTAAATCAGGGAGAGAGAGATTACAGCACATACCTGCAGCTATAAAACACACCTTGTTCTGAGCAAACTCAGTTCAAAAAGTCAGGAGGAGGCCTCCAGGCAGGCTCCGAGCTGTGCATGGCCAAAAACTGAACAGGAATCACTCACCAGTTACTGCCATGGGTAAAACAGACTCAGCAGGGGGAAATTAATTGAATTTATTCCAGCAGCTTCCCAAAAACCAGTCCTGTAGCCCCTGGCTACTGAAACTTGGCCACACAAACCCAATACAAGGAGGTTTCACCCCACTCCATGGTCCATCTTGGATGGGAGATTCCCCTGTGCCGCTCCCACAGCTTGGGGGCCATGGAATCACAGAATCCTTAAGGTTGGAAAGACCTCCAAGGTCACCAAGTCCAATCATCAAGCGTAGGATACAACAGCAACAATATCTGTGGTGGGGTAGGACTCACAGCTTTAAAAGACCAGAACAAATAGAAGCCTGCATGTCATCAAAAAAGTTCCAAAATTAATATGAGAACAGCACAAAAACTTTGGTCAATCAGGTCAGAGAACGCACCAGGAAAAACCATCCTAACATTGCCCAAAGGACTTCAAAATACAGAAAGATGGGAAAAAAAATTTTTTAAAAAATCATCTACTTCAAGTTAAAATTCAAGTAGGCTTCAAACTTCCCCTCGTTGGCCTGACAACTGGGATTTCGTGCGAAAATGCAGGGGAAAAAAAATGGGTATAGACAAGAAAAATACGTGTAAGAAGTTTATTTTTGAAAGCAGAGCTGAGCTCTTTGGTGCAGTCGCAAGAGACCATGTAAGTGAGAACGATCTTGTTCTGCAAGTTCCCGGGGGATCTGCCTGGCAAGACGAGTGGGAGGGAGGAAGGGTTAAAAATATTTTTCGGAGAAAGCTTGGCTGAGGGATGTGTCTCCAGAGGGCCTGGAGCACAGGAGGGACTGGAGATAAACAGGCATCTGGAGGTGCCATCCTCCTCTCCAGGCTGGTGACACAACATTGATAACACGGGAAAGAGGAATCTGGAAATTCCCTGGGGAGGAGCACGAGGATACAGCACAAGTCACAGCTCTGGCTGTGAAAGTCCCACTAACCACAGGAAAAGGGAGGAAATGATGAGCAGGCATTTCTGCACGGGGCAGGAGAGACCTTCCAGAGCCAAAGGATGGGGGGAAAGCCACAAAGGGCATTTCTAGAACAGAGCCCAGGCATTGTCCTGGGTAGGCTGAACTTCGGGCAAAAATACCTCCCAAATCCAACATTATTAAGGATTTAAGCCCCTGTCCCCTTTTTACAAAGCCATCCAACCACAGACACCTCATTAGCATTTTCAGTCAGAGGTTGTTTCATCTCCAGGAGCTACAAAAACAAATCTCCACGGGACGTAAGTTGGGCAAGAACAAAAAGGAGAAGGAACAACTTCTCCTTGTATCAAAGGGTGGAATTCCTCAGGAGGCACTTGCCAAGAGCACTGGAGTGATGAGAACCCCGTGACACCACGCTGACAACACTTTTCTTGCCTCACCAAAGCCCTCCTTGCCCCGGCTGTGCTGTTCCCCATCCGTGGGTACACGGAGTGCTCGGTGCATCTGTAAGGAAAGGACTTCTGCTATCAGCTTTTCTGCTCGCCACAACTGGAATTGGTCACCAGGGTTACTGGGGCTCTGCTCCTCTGAGTTTTGTTCTCAGAGAAAGCAAAATTCCCCCTCCTTCTTTTGGTGCTGCACTGATGGGCTGGAACGGGGCTCTGTCGTACCAAACCCTGAGCACAGGAAAACAGGTCCCACCCCACAAACAGAGCAGTCAAGAAATCACAGAATCGTGGAATGCTTTGGGTTGGAAGGGACTTGAAGACAATCTTCCAACTCCCTGCCACGTGCAGGGACACCTTCCACTGTCCCAGGCTGCTCCAAGCCCCGTCCAACCTGGCCTTGGAAGCTTCCAGGGATGGGGCAGCCACAGCTTCTTTGGGCAACCTATGCCAGGGCCTCCCCACCCTCACAGCCAGGAATTCCTTCCTGATATCCCATCTAACCCAGCCCTCCCTCAGCTTAAGGCCATTCCCCCTTGTCCTGTCACTCCACGTCCTTACCCAAAGTCCCTCTCCAGTCCTCCTGTAAGCCCCCTTTAGGTACTGGAAGGTCTCCCCAAGTCCTTCTCTCCACAACCAGAGCTTCACCTCTCCTCCGCCTTCCAGTTTCCAGCATCCTGCATCCCCGCCCTGGCACACACCAAATTTACCTTTCCGTTTTCCTTCCTGCCTCCTGAAGGAGCATTTCTTCTGCAATTCTTTTGCAACACAGCAAGAATTCCTGGGGTGAACCACAGGTTGCTCCCAAGAGAGCCCCAAGGGACCCTGGTAGCTCAAGCCAGCCCTGCTGGGAAATACTGAGGGGCTTGATGTAGGTTTTTTTTTAATCTCAGGGCAGTTCCTGCTGCAAGGAATGGGTAAGAACTGACCCAGCCCTCGCATGCAGTGATGGATTGATGGCATTCCTGATTATCCAGCTGGAGGAGAGGATGTTGTATTCCTCTTTCTGGGAATGACCATGAGCCAAGTGAGGATCAAGCACCCCTGAACCTCCTGGGAAGAGGCTGCAGATCTCAAGCAGCAACAAGGGAACCAGTGATCAACAAACTTCCTCATTTTACCGTTTCTAGCCTCAAACTCCAAGGATGTGTCTGGTTTCCCCTTTCCAAGGGCTGAGAGAGAACCTGAGGGAACATCCAGCTGCTGTACCCAGACCTTTTGTTCACCTGTGCTTTATAAACACAACAGAATGGATTTTAATTTTTTTTTTTTTTAGTTGTTCTAGGGGTTTTTGTCTCCAGAAATGCCCCTTTCCTTGGAGAACTTGGTCTCCTGTGGTCAAGGTGGCATCACAAGATGGGACAGCCAGGCTGGGGGTCCGTTTCCAGGTCACGTTATTTATTAATATTTAAATTCAGGTTTTACTTCAGTTACTTTACTAGAAATGTGCTGAATCCGTTCCTTTTTCTTATTTTCCTGCTAAGCCTTCCCCCGAGACATTCTGAACTGAACATTTCAGGTATCTCAAAAAGGGAACAAAACACGGCTCAGATCCCAAAATAACCATCATCAGAGGCAACACAGGAGCAGGGAAACAGCTCTGCTCTTGGTTTTCTTTTTCCTAGCCTCTTTTTATCTTCACTCAGGAGGAAAAACAGAGGAACTGCTGCTCCTTGCTCTGCTGATTTGGGGCAAAGGCTCCGTGCACAGGTCTGCAGCCCCACAGGAACTTCAGACTGGGGTCTTTTAAGCACTTTGACCTGGATTTATCCAGCTGAATCAAGGCTGTCCCCTTCCTTACATCGTCTGCAGGGTCAAGTAAAGAGCAGGAACGGATGTGGGAGGGTTTTGGTGTTCACAGTTTTCTTTAGCTGAGCTTTTCCTCCCAAGCCTGAGAGGGAATTCACACTGCATCTTTTTCCCATTATTTTGCTTTTTTCCCCGCTTTCCTCCTACAAGAGGCAGCTCTGCAACAGCGCAGAGGCTGAGAGTGGATTTTTAACACAACAGGAAAGTTCAAAGTCCCCTCTGTGGATCAAGTGACCCCTCCATGGAAAGGAGGATGAGTCTCCACGGAAGGAGGAATCCAGAGGGCTCATTCCATGCAAACCAGGTGTGATACAGCAGCAAAAAGCTGCTGGTGAAGCAAAGGCACAAACAACTCAGCATCAGGGCTGGGCTTTGAACCAGAAACCACCATTTCCCCCAAACCCCTGCAGCTTTTCTTTTCTGGACAGGGTTCACCAACTCCCTTTTCTTCCACTGGAAATGAGAGGAAATCTGGCTTCGTATGATACGTAAATAACTGAAAGTCTCTGACTTAGAGACAAAAGAAAGGGAAAAAAAGAGAAAAAAAAACCAATTCAATTAAGTCACAATAATTGATGCCCTGGGCTGGTTGAGACAAGTTTTCCCTAAACTTTAGCCTTGTGCAGGTGTCAGTGAACTCATCAAGGGCTGACTGGGGCCTTGGGGATGTTTCCAACCCATTAAGGAATGAAATCCTCCGGAAAAGCTAAGAGCATCCTTCACCTTTTGCCTTGGAATCAAGGAATCCCGGAAGGGGTTGGGCTGGGAGGGACCTTAAGGATCATCTCATTGCACCCCCTGCCATGGGCAGGGACACCTTCCACTAGCCCAGGTTGCTCCAAGCCCCATCCAACCTGGCCTTGGACACTTGCAGGGATCCAGGGGCAGGCACAGCTTCTCTGGGAACCTGTGCCCACACTTTGGGGGGAACAGGAAGGAAAACCTAAGTCTGAATGAGGTTGCACAGACAACTGCACACCCAGAGCAGAAAAACAGGGGTTTAAATGATCACAAAACCTCTCCAATGTCCAGCTCGCAAAGAAGATGTCGATTTGCTCCTCGCTGTCCTGTTAGTAGGATGGGAATGTGGATTGCTGACCTGGAAACGGGAAAACTGCTGGGAGAAGGCCACGAGTCCCAAACCAGCATCTTCACGGCTCAGCCTTTGAAGGCTCTGTGCACCAGTGCACAAATTGTGCTGGAAATGTCGGATGGGCAGCACTCCCAAAGGCACAAAAGGGATGAGAACACCTCCGTGGAGAGCAAGAGACGCTCGGGCATGGCAGGCTGGCTGCAGACAGTCAGAAACCCTCACTTCCAACAAAAGGCTGACCCAGGACAGGGGGGAGGTGCCTCCCTGGCCCACTCCAGCAGCCGTCTTCCCCCACCGCGGGCTGTGCCAGAGGAATCCTCAGGGCTCTTTGTGCACACATTAGGCTTGGATCAAAAACGATTGTTGTTCCTCCCCGCCGCTGCTGCCAAGACAGAGCAGATGGGTGAGCTCAGCACTGTCTGGGAGCCAGAGGCAGCAGGAGCTTCCCAGGAACTGAATTCTCCTGCATCCCAAAGGGACCGGCGAGTGCAGGATGGAGTTTAAGAGATCCTGGGTGACACTGAGCTGTCCCTCCTCATGTCCCACAGCACCAGGTAGAGGGGCTGGCTTCTAGAACTGGTGTTAGGAAGAAAATCTTTGCTCTAAAGGTGGTGAGGCCCTGGCACAGGGTGCCCAGAGAAGCTCTAGCTGCCCCTGGATCCCTGGAAGTGTCCAAAGCCAGTTTGGACGGGGCTTGGAGCCACCTGCTCTAACCTGACATTGGGATTTCTTTCTCCCTGTTTCAACCAGGCTCAAATTGCAAGTTTCCTTCCTTAAATTATAATCATGGAATCATGGAATGGTTGGTTTGGAAGGGACCTTAAAGATCATCCAGTGCCACCCCCTGCCATGGGCAGGGACACCTTCCACTAGCCCAGGTTGCTCCAAGCCCCATCCAACCTTGCCTTGGACACTTCCAAGGTTCCAGGGACATCCATAATCACCCTTCTCCTCTCACTCCACCCCGATTTAATCCCTTTTAATGACTTTCCTTGGCAGAAGGGGCTGAAAGGACACAATGTCTCTCCCTCCCTGCGAGGTGGATGAGACACACACAGGAAGGAGCACATCCCAACTCTTTCTGTGCCCACTCCCTCCTCCCACATTCCCCGTAGGATCCCATCCCATGCTTGGCGCTGGTTTCTCCTTTTTCTCTGACCTCTCCGAGAGCCATCATGTTCCCAGGAAAGTTTATTGTTAGAACTTGCACCCACCTCACCTAAGCAAACAAACGGCGGCCAGCGGAAGGGACACCCTTCGCAAACCCAGCCAAGCCCAAAACATTTGTGTTTCATTTGCTCTGCAGCAGTGATTTTAATCTGCAGCACGCACCAAGCGAGCCCAGACCTTGGCTTTGAGAAGAGAAATCTCTTATCAGCCCTGCTCTGTCATGACCACATCCCACTGGCAGGGAGCAGGCCCTGGGGCAGGGGACAGCAGGGCCTTTCAGAGTTTAGGGGGGGAAATTGCGTGATTCGAGATTTTTAACCCCATCTTCAGAAGAAAGAAAGTTGCAGGGAATGCAGGGAATCATGGAGTGCTTTGGGTTGGGTTGGGTTGGGTTGGAAGGGACATTAAAGATCATCTCATTCCACCCCTGGAGCAGGGACACCTTCCCCCATCCCAGGTTGCTCCAAGCCCCGTCCAGGCCTTGGACACTTCCAGGGATCCAGGGGCAGCCACAGCTTCTCTGGGCACCCTGTGCCAGGGCCTCCCCACCCTCACAGGGAACAATTCCTTCCCAATATCTCATCTATCCCTGCCCTCTGGCAGTGGGAAGCCATTCCCCCTTATCCTATGATCCCGATGGTCCGTTCAGGATGGAATACACTGAACGGGGCAGATCAGCTCTGACAGCTCAAGGCATTTAGGAGGCACCACAACTTGCAATTCTTTGTGCTCTTCTCTGTGCCAGCAAAGGGAGAAAGGATGTGCCTGCTGGGATAGGATGAACTTCAGCACTTACCTCAAGAGGTTCCTCAGGGAAATACGACAGAATGCCCTATTGTGCACAGGAAACACATCTTTCAGGAGTCCTCAGCATCCAACCTGCCTCTGGGACCTTCCCTGAGTGCTGCTGACATCCCTCCTGACCTGGAGCACAGAACTTCCTCCTCATTTCCCTGGGATGGGCAAGGGCTGTCACCAACCCCAGAGCATGGGGAGGGCAGCAATCCCAATCCAGCACCAGAACCAGGAAGGTGGGGGAAGCCTCCAGATCCTGGAGAAGGCAATGGGGAGACCTCAGAGCCCCTTCCAGTGCCTAAAGGGGGCTCCAGGAGAGCTGGAGAGGGACTTGGGAACAAGGATGGAGTGACAGCACAAGGGGGAATGGCTTCCCACTGGAAAAGTGGAGATTTAGACAGGATATTGGGAAGGAATTGTTCCCGGTGAGAGTGGTGAGGCCCTGGCACAGGTTGCCCAGAGAAGCTGTGGCTGCCCCTGGATCCCTGAAGTGTCCAAGGCCAGCTTGGAGCAACCTGGGCTAGTGGAAGGTGTCCCTGCCCATGGCAGGGGGGTGGAACTGGATGGGCTTTAAGGTCCCAACTTCTGGTTTGATGCACTCAAGCACCTTGGATATTCCACACCTCTCTCCCGAAAATCCTGTCCCCCATCCTTACAGCTCCTCTTTTCCAGCTCCTGATACCCTTTCTCCAGGGCTTCCCAAAGCAAGCAGAGGCCCAAGGAAAGGCCGTGGCCAGACCCAGCTCTGAGGCTGACAAGATAAAGAGTTAAAGCAGGGGAAGGCAAACCTTTGGAAGAAAAAGGCTTCTGCAATAAATCAGATATTAGAAGGCAGGAAGGTGCTGTATAGAGGAATCAAAGTCCGGAACAGGATGTATATAAAGCAAATATTGAGCTAACTTTGATAAGACAGAAAAATGGAAGATTTTTGGTGGGGTTGAGCGAAGGCTCAATTTGAACCATTAGAAATTTCCTGTTTCACCCGTGTGGGGCGGTTTTGCAGTGATCTATACAATGCATTGTGTGCCTGCTGATTTCCTAGCCGTGAATGGGTCACCCACATTTTACTTTCCATGCTTTTTTTTTTTTGGTTTTTTGTCTGTCCCGGAGCAATAAAGCTATTGAAATCCTCCAGGCCTTGCCCATTGGGTGTTTTCTTTCCTACCAAGACATCAAACTGCCCTGAAGGTTTATTTTAAGCCAATTCAATAGGAGGGATCACACGAGCACCTTGTGGAACGTGTACAATGGGAGCCGAACCCAGGGCTATTCAATTAACAAGTGCTCCATTTCCATGCAATTCCTGTTGGGAATTCATTACTTTAATTAGGCTGGTAATTTATGAAGCTAAAGAGGCACCATTTGTTGGCGGACACGTAGGCAAAGAAATTCCAGATGAGTTCACATGGAAGGAAGAGGAGCTCGTGAAAAGCTAAGGAGAGCTGGAAACCTCTCCAGATACAACCAGAGTCACCAAAATGAGGTAACTGAGAGCAAGAAACAGGACTAAAAACCCTGACTTGGGGTATGTTCAGGAAAATCTACCTCATCTCTCTTAGGAAATGAGACTCAGACAGTTCCCCATCATCTGAACCCTCTCAAAGCATTTTAAACTTTCCATTTTTTCATGGGAAGGGTTGTCCAGCCCTGGCACAGCTGCCCAAGGCAGTGGTGGAGTCCCCATCCCCAGAGGGATTTAAAAGCCGTGTGGATGTGGCACTGGGGGACATCGGGCAGTGGTGGCCTTGGCAGTGCTGGGGGAATGGTTGGACTGGATGATCTTGGAGAGCTTTAGAGCAATGTGAAATAACCCTTTCCCTGAAAAGTTTTCCCTAAAATCCAATCTACATCTCCCCTGGCACGGCCTGAGGCCGTTCCCTCTCCTCCTGTCCCTGTTCCCTGGGATTAGATCCCAAATCCCCCCTGGCTGCCCCCTCCTGTCAGGGAGTTGTGCAGACCCACAAGGTCCCCCCTGACCCCCCTTTTCTCCAGGCTGAGCCCCTTTCCCAGCTCCCTCAGCTGCTCCTGGTGCTCCAGACCCTTCCCCAGCTCTGTTCCCTTCCCTGGACACGCTCCAGCCCCTCAATGTCTCTTCTGCACTTGGGAGACCCCAAAACCACCCCCAGGGCCGGAGGTGCCCCAGCAGTGCCAGCACAGGGGACGGGCACTGCCCCGGCCCTGCTGCCACCAAAGCGCTGACACAGAAATTCCTGATTCACAGGTGGGAGCTGCTTTCCAAACCCAGCTGCACAGCAAGGGAAAATTTGGATTTCAGCCCAAAGTCCATGCCCCAGAAGCTGCTGGTTTCTGTGCATACCTGGAATATGCAAAGCAGGCTGGATTTATGGGGCTGGTTTTACATAAACCGTTCATAAAAACCACACTGAGCAAAAAACCTCCTCCCAATGAATGCAAAAGTGATGTAAAACAGAGACAGAAAATCAGCTGCAGGCTCAGTTTAACCAGCAAAAAATCTGATTCATGCTCAGCTCCTCAGGGAAAGAGGGGTAAGGTGGGATTGCCCTCTCCACGGCAGCTGGATTTTAGATCCATGGATCTCGAAGCTGCATCCTCATTTCTATGAGCACAAGGTGGAAGGTTTAGCCCCTGTATTTGTAAATCTGTAAATCTGCTGGAAAACAAGAGACAGCAGCACAAAGCAGATGATTCTTCTTCTGGTTTGAATTTTACCCAATTAAAAGCTCGAGCAAGAAGGCCTAAACTTAAAATAGCAGCTAAAAAACCCCACAAAACCTTACATTTTTGTATTTTAATTTGAACAGAAACTACTCACCTTTCTGCCAGTTTAAAGCTTTTAAATGCAAACCACTCAAAGTTTAAAAATCCCAGTTTAGGAACCTGTGAGTTTATTAAAGAAGTTGAAGCCAGGCAGTGGATGGATACTCTTTATTGGTTCTTTCCATCACATCTCGAGTTACAGGTGTAAAAGTCACACAAACTGCAGGTATAAACATGTAAAACAATACAAAAATAAATGGAAAGGTAATTTTATATTTACTGAATCAAGTCGTGTAATAAATACGAGAGGCAAAAAGCTTCAATCACACCATTCAGCTGAACTGAAGTTACAGTAGTGTTTGTAAATAACACGTTTTTAACTTAAAGTTGCAAATATTAAAGCATTGAGAACTAGTATAAAAGTGAATTTTGGCACATTGTAAAGTGAGAAGTGTTACGTCAGGATCTGGCTGTTGTGTAAAAATGAAGCGATTTCTCACGAGCTTTCTGAGGTACATTTTTAACAACCTAAGATTAGATCATCCTTGTGATTCTAACAACTCACAGTTTACAATTCACTATACTAGTCACAATTTTTTTTCCCTTTTCAAGAATACCAAAGTATTCCGGAGCTTAAATCTGTGCAAATTCAGACAAGTTTCAATTAAAAAATAACAATAATTAAAAAAAACCCCCAACTTATTAGGGAACCCTTACATGCAACTTAACTCCTCCCTGCAATCCGGTGTGTTAATTGCAAAGTGTAAAACTGGATTAATCCCAAATTGCACAGCTTAATAGAAAATACTCCCAGGTTGCAGAGCAGCTCAAGTTGCAAAGGTTCCCCTGCTAAGTTTGTCACATTTGAATCCCTATAACTTCAGTAACTTCTGATCACACTCATTCTCGGTGAGGAGAAAGAAAAAAAAAAACACCACCACAAGCTGCTAACAAAGGTCAGCAAAGCGTGGAAACCCCTTGAGGACTCTTCAGCACTTCCCAAGCTCAGGAATGCCTGGACACAAATTTTCCAAGTACAGTAAAAGAGAGAAGGAACAGTGTAATGGCACTTTTGCTGTATCCAAACATCAGTGGGTTAGAAATGGTGCTTTTTTTGTTGTTGTTTTTTCTTTTAATTATACAGTAGCAATAAAACGTTCAAACCTCGATCCTTCGGAGTAGCTCCGTCCTCACCTCGACTTCCAAGGAGTGAGGACAGCAAATCCCCTGGGATGGGGATTCCATACAGTACAAACAGCTCTGACCAGAGTACAAAAGTTACGCTCTTCTTTAAAAAAAAAAAAAAAAAAAATCAAAAAGCGCTGCTGATCGTCAGAATCAACTCCCAAAAAATCAGCAACTGCTCTTCAACAGCAGCAGCATCAGGCTTTTACATATTTCAGTCCTCAAAGAGTTTTCTTTTAAACAGTTTAACCATTTGTGCTAATATTTGTCACTAGGTTAAAGTTTTAAGTCCTTTCACCAAAACCGTTTTGTTTTGTTTTTTTTTTCCTTTAAAAAAAAAAAGGAGGGGGTGCAACCCCCGACATCCATTTATTTTGGGGAATAAATGGTGTCATCTGCAAGGCACTACTACATTTCAAGGATACCATCGTCACAGTTTCACTATTTCGGTATTTTTTCGTTTTCTTTTTCGTCCTGGTTGAAAGTCACAGTTCAAAAATAGACAATAAAAATTGAGGTAATCAATTTCTTTCAATACCAAAATACATGAATTGAGCCAGTACCAGTCTGGTGAAAGGTCTTTGTAATACACAGCTATGACCATAGAGCACATGCAGCACAGGAGAGGAGGGTTCTAGGCCTTTGTTCCGAGCTCTTCTGCTCCAATTTTTAAGGAACAGCTCAATTTGCACAGTCACAAACCAATTATTTCCTTTTCCTTTGTTCACAGGGCTGGGAATTCCAGCTGGATCAGCCCCGTCCATATTGATTTGAGAGCTGCACAAATCGGAGTTCTTAAAAAGAGTTCAGCAGAGCAAAAATCAGCTACAGCATCTTCATCTATTTTCAGTCAATTGCACTTAAATCTACTCTTTATCGACTCACGAGTTGAGACAAAGCCTCCACCACCCGCCTGCTGTCCCAACCACTGAAATTTCTTCCCACACCACATCCCACTACTCTAGAAATATGGCTTTGCAGATGAGAGAAGCGGGACTGGAAAAGGTGGGGGTTTACACCGAGTTAATTGGCAAAGCCAATTCCAATTGGGATTTCCATTTCCTAATGCCCCTTTTTATTGCAGCGCTACCACCAGAATCTCGGGACTCCTAAAAATTCTGGGCTGTGGAATCATTTCATGCAACCAACTGGACTTAGCTGGAAACCCCTGCCAGCCCCCCCAAACCCACTGCTAGCTACCTTTGCTCTACAGGCACTACAGGATATTAAGACTAAGATTTAGCCATGCATAGATAAAACTCACGAGCTTTATCAGGATGCTCCACACTTGTGATCCAGGGAATACCCCAGGAAAGCCTAAAAACACAATCTAATTGCTGGCTTTTACTGGCCTCTAACAGGATACAAGTAGTTTCTATATAAAGTCTCGTGGTGTGCAAAAAAAAAATAAAATAAAGTAACATATTAAAGTCTTCAGACAGCTTTTTAAATCTAGGAGGAAAGCAAGGAATGAAACCTTATCAATATTCCTATCCCAGCCTGCAGCACCTGGAATTCCACCTCTGCGCTGTGGAACACCCACAGCACAAGCACCCAGCAATGAAGACCAAAACCATCTAAAATGTGCTTCAGGTCACTGAAATTTCACTCATTTCATATTCCAAAGGTAAAAAATACGTGTCTTAAGTAAAGCATAAACTCTAATTTAGCCTCAGGTTCGATGGCAGAGGTTAAATCTCATTTTCCTGCCACGGGATGAGGCTGTGCAGACACGTTTGAAGTACTTTAAGTGTCTTGCAAGAGATTTTTCGTTCCATTTCTTTGCTGTATCACAAACATCTGGTCAGAAAGAAAAGCTGCAGTTGCATTAAAAGACTGAGCTGTCCCTAAGGCAAAGGAATGTGAAAATAAAGAATTCCTGCTGGGCTGTTCCCACCTCAATTCTGAACACATGCATGCTACAATAATCTGCTTATTCCAATAAATTACAATAATCACCTGTAAGTAGCTGCTAAGGTACTTTATAACCCTTCAGTCAGTGATTTATAAAGCCTCCTTTAAAATTACACTGAATTAAGTCAGGACAGGCTGCCAGCATTCCTGTTCTATCATTTAGGAACTATAAAAATTCTGTTGCAAGTACTTCAAAGCTGATTTCTCGTCAGCACAGGGAAACGTTCCAGTGTGCAAACTCTTCTGGAAGCTCCACAAACAAGTTCCTGCCTCCTTCAAGTAACATCTTTTGCTATTTTTTACCTGTGGAAATCACTCATCTTCGTGAAAAGGAATTCTTCAGCTGAAGAATCTCCCCCTTCCCTTGCCTTGCTTAGTTTTTAGGACTGCAATAGGAATCGTCCAGGGATCATCTAAGCAACAGCAAGGTGCACATTGCAGCCAGTCAGGAAATATTTTCCAGAATCCCAATGAGAGCACTGGGAAGAAATTAAGATTTCTCCACTGATTTCACCCTGAAATGTATAAATATCTTTTCTTTAAAGTCAGAATTTCGAGTGCAGACTCAAACTGTGCCGAGGTTTTGAGACGGGCTGTGCCCCTGGCAAAGGTGGGGGTGGGAGTGTTTCCTCATCCCTCGCTTTGGGAACATCCTGACAGCTCTGGGATTAGGGACTCAGATTCTGAGTTTTTTCCCCACTGTTTCCACTATTTCTTACTTTGGGAATGTCCTAGCAGCTGTGGGATTGGGGACTCTGAGAGTGTGTTCCCCCATTTCTCGCTTTGGGAACACACCAACAGCTCTGGGATGAGGTGCTCATCTGAGCTTTTCCCATTGTTCCCCCATTTCTCACTTTGGGAACATCTGAACAACTCTGGGATTAAGGATCCTTCGAGTTTTTCCCACTGCTTCCACATTTTTCACTTTGGGAATGCCCCAGCAGCTGTGGGATTAGGGACTCAATTCAGAGTTCTTCCCATTGTTCCCCCATTTCTCGCTTTGGGAACATCCTGACAGCTCTGGGATTAGGGACTCTGAGAAAGTGTTCCCCCATTTCTCACTTTGGGAACATCCTAGCAAATGTGGGATTAAGTGCTCATCTGAGCTTTTCCCATTCCCCCATTTCACACTTTGGGAACGCTCTGACAGCTGTGGGATCAGGGACTCAATTCTGAGTTTTTCCTATTGTTCCCCCATTTCACACTTTGGGAACGCTCTGACAGCTGTGGGATCAGGGACTCAATTCTGAGTTTTTCCTATTGTTCCCCCATTTCTCGCTTTGGGAACATCCTGACAGCTGCATATTCAGGGATTCTACATTTCTGAATTTCTTGCTTTGGGAACACCCCAACAGCTCTGGGATGAGGTACTCAATTCTGAATTTTTCCCATTGTTCCCCCATTTCTCGCTTTGGGAACACAAAGACAGCTCTGGGATTAGGGATTCTTCTGAGTTTTTCCCACTGTTCCCCCATTTCTCGCTTTGGGAACACAAAGACAGCTCTGGGATTAGGGATTCTTCTGAGTTTTTCCCACTGTTCCCCCATTTCTCACTTTGGGAACATCCCAACAGCTGTAGATTCAGGGATTTGAAAGTTTTTGAGTCACTCCCCCATTTCTTGCTTTGGGAACACCCCAACAGCTCTGGGATGAGGTACTCAATTCTGAATTTTTCCCATTGTTCCCCCATTTCTTGCTTTAGGAACATCCCAGCAGCTGTGGGATTAGGTGTTCATCCAAGCTTTTCCCACTGTTCCCCCATTTCTCACTTTGGGAACACCCCAAGAGCTGTGGAATTAGGTGCTTATCCGAGCTTTTCCCACTGTTCCCCCATTTCTCGCTTTGGGAACACCCCAACAGCTGCAGATTCAGGGACTTTAAGTTTTTTTCAATCATTTCCCCATTTCTTGCTTTGGGAACATCATGACATCTGAGAGATTAGGGAGTTTTCAGAGTTCTTCCCACTGTTCCCCCATTTCTCACTTTGGGAACACCCCAAGAGCTGTGGAATTAGGTGCTTATCCGAGCTTTTCCCACTGTTCCCCCATTTCTCACTTTGGGAACACCCCAAGAGCTGTGGAATTAGGTGCTTATCCGAGCTTTTCCCACTGTTCCCCCATTTCTTGCTTTCGGAACACCACGACAGCTCTGGGATTAAGGTCTCTGAGTAAGTATTCCACCTTTTCTCACTTTGAGGACAACTTAAAATCTGTGGGGTTAGGGACTCTTTCAGATTTTCCCCATTGTTCCCCCATTTCTCACTTTGGGAACACCCCAAGAGCTGTGGAATTAGGTGCTTATCCGAGCTTTTCCCACTGTTCCCCCATTTCTCACTTTGGGAACACCCCAACAACTGTGGGATTAAGGACTCTTCTACATTTTTTCATTATTCTCTTATTTCTTGCTTCGGGAATATCCTGACAGCTGTGGGGTTAGGGAGTTTGTTCAGAGTTTCTCCCACTGTTCCCCTATTTCTAACTTTGGAGACATACCAACAAGTGTTGATTAGGGACTCAGTTCTGAGTTTTTCCCACTGTTCCCCCATTTCTCGCTTTGGGAACACAACCAACAACTGTGGGATTAGGGATTCTTCAGAGTTTTTCCCCCTGTTCCCCCATTTCTCGCTTTGGGAACACACCAGCAGCTGTGGGATTAGGAATTCTTCTAATTTTTTTAATTATTCCCCCATTTCTCGCTTTGGGAATATCCTGACAGCTGTGGGATTAAGGATTCTTCCAAGGTAACGTTCCCCAATTTCTCACTTTGGGAACACCTAAACAGCTGTGGGATTGGGGACTCTTCCGAGTCAATGTTCCCCCATTTCTCGCTTTGGGAACACCCCCAATCCCACATCCTGAAATCCCCCACTGCTCATCAAATGCTCCTGTGCAACCATTTCCAAGGGACACCCAGGGATTGTTTGATATCTGCACCACGGCCCAATTCCACAATTACATTCCGACCTTTTAGGAAATAAATCCAGTTTTGCTTCTTTTCTCCTTCTTTGTCGTCTTCTTCTTTTTCCCACGTTTCCACCACAAGCCAGAGATTCCAGGTGATGCTTTGTACAGTCTGGAATTAAGGTGAAGTGGAAGCAAACCTGACAGTACAAACAGCTAAGCAGTTACCGTGTTAAATGCCAACCTTAGGGGAATGAACCCTTCGTTTGGGAAGGAGTGCTGAAAACAGACATTTCACTCAATTTCTCATGACCCAGAAGGACAAAACAGCATTTTTGGTTCCTGACACAAGGACAGAACCACCCAGGACCCACGTGCTTAAGTCTTCTGCTCGAAGAGGTCGTGGTACTCCTGCTCCTCCAGCTCCCTGTTGTACTTCTCGATTTCCCTGTTGGCTTCTTCCAAGTAATCGTTCATGAACTGGTCCATTACTGGTTAGGAAAGGTGAAGGAAGAATATTTGTTCAAGTGGAATTTAGGAGAAAAGAACATCCAAGTTTGAAGGAAGTGCCAGTTCTGGGACACTCAGTGAAAGCAGAAATTCAATGTTTCACCCGCTGGGAGCCTGCAGGCAGAGCTACCACAGTTCAGTGTTCCCAGGGAAAAAAGGAGCTGCACAAGGGATATTTCCCAGCCAGGAGAAAGGATGTAAGAACAGCAAAACCACAGCAGGGTTAGATCACAGCTTAGGAAGGAATTTTTCCCTGTGAGGGTGGTGAGGCCCTGGCACAGGCTGCCCAAAGAGGTTTTAGACTCCCCATCCCTGGAAGGTGTTGGAACAAGATCAGCTTTAAGATCCCTTCCAACCCAAATCATCCTGTGGCTCTCTGAACACATTTACAGCTGTTCTGCTGAAGCAGAAGTCTAAACTCCACCCAAAATTCAAATCCCCCAGAAAGGGTTAAGCAGGGCCTGCAGCTTTCACTGCCAAACACCAAGGGGGAGGTGGAGTGAAGAATCCTGGAAGGGTTTGGGTAGGAAGGACCTTAAAATCCATCTCATTGCACCCCTGCCATGGGCAGGGACACCTTCCACCAGCCCAGGTTGCTCCAAGCCCCATCCAACCTGGCCTTGGACACTTCCAGGGGTGAGGCATCCCTAACTTTTTCAGTGAATATTGAAGTCCAAGTTTGCTGTTGGGTTTTGTGCCCAGCAGACAGAAATCTGCCGGTTTAAAATTCTGAAGTTGTCCCACAGGGCAAAGAAAATAACTGCTGTTATTCCAAGGCAGTATCACAAAACCCACCCTGATTTTTGTTAAGTTTGGTGAAGTTATGGTGAAGTTATGGTGAAAAGTAAACTGGGAACATAAAACCAATTTGGAAGTTGGTGACCAAACAAAGAGAAAATCAACAGAAAGTTACGAAAATGAGAGAATCACTGAATGATTAAGGTTGGAAAAGCCCTCTGAGATCATCAAGTCCAACTCTTAACCCAGCACTGCCATGGCCACCACTAATCCGTGTCCCCAGGTGGTGACCAAGGACAACAGGAATATGCTGGAACCTTGGCAAGAAATGCCAGGGCAATACTAAGGACAAAAATATGATTGTTTTCACTTGAGTGTGTGCACACATAAAATTACATTCATTTGGAAGTTTTATCAGTCGTGCCCAGGCATTCAGTGCTATTACAGCACTATTTGGTTTGAAAAATATTTCTCTGACAAGCTGTGGTCCATAAATTATTCCCTTTGTGAGCTCACGGGCAGTTTGGGGTTTGTTTTGTTGGTTCTATTCTACTTCTGAGATCTTATCTCTCAGAAACGGTTTTAACACTAAGCTTCAGCTGGCAAGGAACTGGTTCTTTACCATATCTGCTTTGGCACTTCACATTTCAGAGCTGCAGTTTGTTGCCTAATTAAAACCTTCCCTAAAACCCCCCATTTTAAAGGATACATGGATGATAATCCATCTTGTCACCAAAAAAATTCACAAACTGAGTCCCATTGTAAAAATAACCAGCTGGAAGTGGATCCAAGTGGCGTTTCACCTGCAGTAAGAAAGAATTTAAATTAAACACCTCTAGGGACAGTCCTTACAAACTTAAACAGATAAAAGAAAATGGAAGGGTCATTATAGCAACCAAAGATGTCCAACTTTACACCTCCTCCTACTTTCCAGAGCGAACTTGGAGCTCTGAGATCAGATTTATATCTCAAATCCCTCCTGGACAGCTCCAGTTGAGCTCCAAGTGCCTCCAAAGACAGTAAGTGCTGTAGTAATTTGGTGCTCAGCACACTTGTTGTGGCAGGTGCTCTGTCATCCAGATGGATATTTAAGGGAAATCACCCAAAAGAAGGGGTTTTAAGTTACTGCTTTTACTCACATGAATGTTTTTTATTTCCTGAAGGGTTAACATTCCTCTGGTTTTCAGGGCTTTCCTCTGAGGTTTCTGTAAGAAGAATGAGACTCCAGTTATGTAACTACAGAGTGACAATGAGATACCACAGCTTTGTTAGTTTAAAAAAATTAAAATTAAAAAACCAACCCAAACCATCTAATAGAAGCACATATTGCAAAAATTAATTTCTAAAATTATTCACTTCTATGAAGGCACTCACAACTGCGTTCTGAAAATAAAAGTAAAAATTCACTGATCTCACAGAAAACACTTAGAAATTAAAAATTCTGTAAGTATTTTAAAGAAGATAATTTAAATGCAGCTTTACTGTAAGAAAGGTGGCACAGGAACAGAAAAACAACTTAGTTTTGAGTCTGAGAAATTCTGTAATCCCTTTCTTTCCTGCAGCATGTGGCAACTCTCAGAGCTATCTGAAACCTTCAATTAGCCATGACTGTACAAAAAGTGTTTATAGTCTTGAATTGCTCAAAGAGGAAACACTTCACACTTGAGATAAGCATTTAAGTTCCAAGTTTTCATAAAATTTAAGTAGTATTCCACAGAGAGCTTTTTTACATGGAAAAGCATTTGTCTCCATATATTACCCCTGCACTAAGTACAGAGCATGAGATAATCAGCACAGAAAATGGATTAATCCCCTGAATTAATACAAGGGAACAGGAGATGAGAACCTGAGCATCTCAGAAACCTCAGCAATCTTAGAATTTAGAACCTAAGAAACTGCTCCAGCCACAGTCTGCAGGAAACACTTTTCCCTTCCTACACAAGTTTTTGGAGATACTGTGCAAATCCTAAACCATAAAGAAGTAACCTGGAGTGTTTTCAAATAACAAATGTTCCCAAATTTGCACTAGCACAGGTTGCCCAGAGAAGCTGTGACTGCCCCTGGATCCCTGGAAGTGCTCAAGGCCAGGTTGGACAGGGTTTGGAACAATCTGGGATAGTGGAAGGTGTCCCTGCCATGGCAGGGGATAGGACTGGATGGGATTTAAGGTCTCTTCTAACCCAAACCATTCCAGGATTCTATGGATCTGTGATTCTACCAACCAACTGTGGCAGTCCCTGCGTGCAATCTGTGCCTTCTGAGATGCCTACAACAGGCACATTCCCTGCTCCCAACTCCAGCTCCTACTGCATGGATACTCCAGCCATGCAGAAATACACTTGACTAATTAAGGATGACAAAATGAACAGGACTCTACCCTCCATTTCAGCGGATTACTTCCAAGGAGGTTTAATTTAGTGAATCAAAACAAATTTTCAGCTTTGCCAGCGTTCAGGTACTTCAAGAAGATTTATTTCATAGCACACTTCAGCCCTTGGCAATCACAGCTCAGCTAAATCATCCTGTGTTTATCCTGGACATAATCCATTCGCTCAAGCATTCGAGAGCAGATCAAGCCATGAATAAGCTGTAGCAAGCACTAAAACAATACAGAGATTACAACACACATTTGTAAACTCATAGACCCCTTTCTGAAATACGTCTGCACCCTAGAATGTCAATACCTTGGTAGGAAGAAAAAAAGAGATGAAGAAACCCAAATGTTTCACAGAGGCACTCGGATTTTTCCTTTGGTTAAGAAATGCCAAGCACTGAACAAAAGGAAACCTGCCCACAAACCTGTTTTGCAGTTTCTCTGAGCCAATCTTTGATATCCTCTTCCTTCAGGGAGCAGCCAATGAACACAAGGAAGTATTCCTGTTGACTGCTGCAGTCTCTGGGATCACTTCTGGAATCAGGAGGAGTTGGCCCCTCCGGAACAGGCACCAGGCTCAGGGAATTTGCTGATGTGTTGTGACAGACTTCAATGACTTTATCAGCATCTACCAAGGAGAAGACAGAAGGAAGGGCCTGGTAATTGCTAATCGAATCTAAAATCAACACTGGTGCAGACAGAATCCAGCACAGAAATACATTTTTAAATACCCATAACACGCAGTGTGATCACAACACCTCAGGAGTAATTTGCCCTTACCTGAAAACTTCACTTTGCCCATGATGTGATAAATGTTTCCAGAAAAAGGACTTGGCTTGAGCAACGACTTAATTGCTGTTTGAAACAGAAGACAAACACATTATCTCAACTTATTTTTCTTCTCCTTGCTGGAGCTTCTGGTAAAACCTGTGCAACCGATCTCTAATCCACCTCTCAGTGCTTCCAAGGGAAAAGCTGCCACGTCCCATGGAGTCCCACCACGTAACATTTCTCTGTTTTTTCATTCTTTGCTCTGGGGTTAGGGAAATAACGTGTTTGGCATAAGGAACTCCTACAGTGTGTGTGGAAAGGAAAATCCTCCTCCTTAGCACCGCTTGGCTAAGGAAAAGAGGAGAGGCTTGATAATATATCTTCTCTAGAGCTGAGCCTGTTTTCTTGTAGCTACAAAGAATTATTTGTCATAAAAAGTAGAAGCTGATGGTCACTTATAAAAGTGTATTTCAACACCACCAGATACAATTAAAATAAAAAGCAAACATGGGAAGTGTCTCAGTCCTAGAAACAAAAATCCAATGAGGTTTTCATCTCAACAAAAGCATGGGACAATTCTCCAGAGCAGACACTAAGGAACAGAATTTACTGTACTTTTAGGAAGGAAAGCTGAGTTTTCAATTAAAAGTTCACTTCAGCAGTGATTAAATAATTGCATTGCGTCAGTGCCTTCCTTCCCCTCTATCCCTCAGCATCCCAAACTTGGATTTCAATCAAGTCAGGCAAAGTTCACTGGTACCTTTACACTTGGTGATGAATCGTGTTTTCTCCAGAGGGCGGTTGAACCACACACAGATCTGAACCATGGGAGGGAACACAGGCCCAGCCCCATACTTGCCCTCGTACCTGGAGACAAAAACAAACACCTTCAACAGACAGAAGAAATCAAGGGAGCTTGTGCTTCTCATCCAACAAACATCATCTGTTCTTTCACCTCAGCTGAGCCTTGCTCAGAGGAAGGAAAACACTGAGCTTTCTTCTCCATGAAAATGCGCCAACAGCATTAGGTCGGTCAAAGCACTCAGGACTCCACTTCATAGAGTCATGGAACGGTCTGGGCTGGAAGGGACCTTAAAAATCATCTCATTCCATCCTCCTGACATGGGCAGGGACACCTTCTACTAGCCCAGGTTGCTCCAAGCCCTGTCCAACCTGGCTCTGAACACTTCCAGGGATGGGGCAGCCACAGCTTCTCTGGGCAACCTGTGCCAGGGCCTCACCACCCTCACAGGGAATTTTCCCTAATATCTCATCTAAATCTCTCTTCTTTTAGCTTAAAACCCTTCTCCCTTGTCCTGTCACCACGTACCCACATAAAAACTCACTCTACTCCTTTTTTATGAGCCCTCTGTAGGTACAGGAAAGATGCAATATGATCTCCCTGGATGCTTTCGATGCTCCTCCTGCTGCTCTTTTTTTTCCCTCCACACCACCCATATATAATTCTTGCATACCACCATCAAATAAATTAACAGCTGTCCAAAAGTTTCAAATATTTTCTTTTCCTGCTCTCTCTCTTTGGCTCCATGCAATCCACAAGCAGCTCTGACATCCCAAGCCTTGTGCTGGCTTACTCCAGTAGCTTTACTTGGCTACTTGCATCCAATTCAGAAGCAGATTTATGAATCAAAAGATACACACCCACAGAGGACTGCAAGGTATGATAAATAAATGATATTTCCACCACAGAGACCGGTCAGCCAGGAGTTATGACAGCTGACAGCTTCGGATTGCTGCCAAAAAGGTGCAGCACAGATAACTGCAACAAGATGTGTGAAGAGCCCTGAGCCAGGAGAAATCTCCCTCGGTGTTCAGTGGAAAGTCTGGTGCCACGTGGGTTTGTGCCTCAGCCTGTGCCAAGGCTGTCAGTGAGGTTCCTGAGTTTTATGAATAATTGTTCTGCTAATGGCCAGACTGACAGAGCAAGTTCATTCCAGTAATGCTGAATAGCTGTCAGGATGAAATTACTCCAGTCATTATTGACCTCACCCATCCCAATCCTTCCCAGCTTATTCCCCCAGGGTTCTTGCCTATTCTTCTGGAAAGCAACAGTAATCTTGCCATTGATTTAAATGGTGGCCAGAAAGGAGCCTTTTCCCCCACAAAAGGGCAGCAGTTGTGCATCCACTAAGAATAATCATCAGCTCTCTTAAAAATGATTTACAAAGCTGCTGCCTGTTCCAAATGAGTAGTCTTGGAAAAAAATATAAATGAAGTTAGTGAAACATTTTAATCTTCAAGTTAATTAGAAAAATAGTTTTAATACTTCTCAGTCTAGATACTTGCCAGCCAGGGTACATTAAATATCGAGCTCTCATCATCTGAGGATTTGAAAAACTGCTTTCTGAGAGAATTAATTCAATATCCTCGTTCCTGTAAAGAGATAAAAATGAAGATTTTTAATTTTCTAAGTTAAATAAAATGGCCACTATCCACTTACACAAAACATAATGTGCTAGTGACAGTAAAATTAAGAGCACTTTTCCTTTAGCGTGGCAGTAAAAGTAACATAAATCACACTCTGCAAACAAAACACGTTTCCTAATCCCTGTATTTATATGCCCATAAATGTAAAGGGAAAATCTCTTTTGCACAAGAAGCAATTAAGAAAAATCTGCATTTCCTTCCTATAAATCACCAGAGTAAAAACAAGAGAACAGAAGTTTCTGAGTGCTCGTGGCCCGTGTGCCAAAAGCGATAAATCCTGATGAACGTTACCTCGTTACAATTCCATTTTCTGCCAGGATGAAGGAAACTCCAGGATTTGCTGCTCGGATCAGGCTCTGCAGCTGCACGAGGAGTGGGTGCCTCTGCTCTGTAGCATGACTTGTGAAAACCACGTTACTCACCAGTCCTGTGGAAGGAAATCAGGGGATAATTTACACAGCTCAGGCATGTAAACAGTGACTAATAAACCATCCAGTGATATTCCAACCATTCTTCTCTTATTTTCCTTCCCTCTCACTACTTTCTTTCATTAAAGACAAAAAAAAAATCCACTACAACAAAAAAACCAAGCAGAGAATCTTTCATCTAACAGAAGCCATTTAGACTGAACCCACAGATTCAATTAATTAAAATAATAAATCCATACGAGAATCAATTTGAGCAGGACTAGTTAAAAAAAAAAGAACACTCAAGTGTGAAGTCTCTTGGTGACTTCAACATGCAGTAAGAGACTAAACAGTTAAAAATCAGTATTTTGGACACTCAGTTACCACTTCCAAAAACAGGAGAAAGGTTTAGGGTTATTTTTTTGTCTTTAAAAGATTTCAGACAGGTATACAGACAGCAAGACTGAACCCATGAGGCATCAAACAGGTAACAGAAAATCATCCCATTTATTTCAGTTATAGGATCCCTGCTTTCCAATTATACATGATTTGAGTTTCAGCCCAGTTCCTCAAAGAAATTGCTGTGCCAACACTCTGTGACTCCCTAGGATGGCTGTATTGTCCTGAACGTGTGAGGGCTGGAGAGGAAATGGAAAGGAAACGGCCTCAAGCTGTGCCAGGGGAGGTTCAGATGAGATATTAGGAACATTTCTTCGTGGAAAGGGTTGTAAAGCCCTGGCACAGCTGCCCGGGGCAGTGGTGGAGTCCCCATCCCTGGAAGTGTTCAAAAAACACATGGACGTGGCTCTTGACACGGGGTAATGGGGAACTGGGCACTGGTGCCGGGTTTATGACTGGACTCGATGATCTTAGAGGTCTTTTGCAACCTAAACAATTCTGTAATTTTACATTAAATGGTATTTCTTTGCTCAAGGTGTGCAGCCCTGTTCTGACACTTTCCTGTAAGTAGACTGGAAGGAAGAACAGAAGATCTCCAGTATCCATGAACAACTGAGCCAGGATGCATTTCCTCTGCCTCCAACTATTTAAAGCAAAGATGTAACAACTGATCACACCTGATCTGCTGCCTGAAGTAATTCCTGGCCTTTACACAAGTCTTAAATGCTATTAATCCATGCAGAGGCTGCTTTACACACAACTTCCTGCACCAAATATTTCTGGGGTACTTCCATTTTACCACACACTCCCAGTCACTGCTCTTTGCATCACTGACCCTTCCAAGCCAGAACTTTATTAACAGCACAAATCTTCATCATCGTATTTCTCTTTTTTTTTAACCTTGCACAGAAGTTTCCACTCCAATTTCAGAACAACCAGGTCTTCTCCAATACACACTTGCTCTTGGAGAAGGGGGAAAAGGGAAGGCAAACACCAAGCACCCTTTGAAGTTGAAGCCACATGCAGGCTTGAAATGATACCAAGTTTCGGGATATTGATCATGCAATTAAGATAAAAATATGAATAAGATAATCATGCCATGAACAAGCTAATAATTCCATCCCTGGAAATGTTCCAGGCCAGGTTGGATGGGGCTTAGACCAGCCTGGGATAGTGGAAGGTGTCCCTGCCCCTGGCAAGGGGTTGGAACTGGATGAGTTTTGAGGTCCCTTCCAACCCAAACCATTCTGGGATTCCTGAATCACCCACTACCACCCTGTGGTGATGCTACAGAGATGACAAGTCCATGTGATAACTGCAAGCAACTTGCCTGGGAAAGAATCCATAATTGCCAAGGATTAAGCTGGAAAAGCCCTAAGTTCAAAAAAAATATTTAGGGAAAATCAAATCTAGCAAACCACACAGCTCTGCACCTCATGTCCTCCTCACCATCCCTGCTCCCTCTTCACCCATCTCCCCTCCGTTTGTGCCTGGCCCAGGGCACTACCTGTCATTCCTGACTGGAAACTCCCACACAACCTTGGAAGCAGGAGAAGCCTGCTCAGAGCCCAGGAACCTGCAAGCTCTGGCTCTGTTCACACCCAGGTATAAATCCTGGAGGTGCTGGTATCACACAAACACTTCCCTGTGCGAGCAAGCACCAGTTCATGACCCTGAACTGAGGAACAGGGAGTGTAATCCAACAGAAAAATAACTTCCTGAGAACTGGAAGGTGCCTACACAGCTTTAGGAATGAACAAATTTGACGTTTTCTATTTAAACCACCACTGCCATCTCTAAGAGATGCATTTTGAAGGCCACCCAGTTTTGTTCAATTCTTTATTTACACACTCCTGTAAAGAAAAGAACCCTTGCAGCCTGGGGAATAGTGTGTTCAATGGAAGCAGGAAAGGAACAGGAGGGATGGATTAAAAATACATATGCTTGATGAAAATAATGGCTCCTCTTCGCTCCCAAACTTACAATGGGAATATTTAACAATGGTGACGTCCTAATTTGTGTTCTATATGAAATTGTTTCACAAGGGATGCCAGGGTGACTAATTCCCTAGACTAGGAAGGTATCATCTTACAGCTTCTGTGCAACAAAGAAAGGAAGGAAAGAAAGACAAGAAGAAAAGAGAGACAAAAGGAAATGACAGCATTGCTGATGGTGGCAGGATTCTTTGGAGAAGTTTAAGCAAATACGCACGGGATACTTGTGTTGGTCACTCTGCTCAAGGCTTTGTCAGTTCTCTCCAGTCCCCACCTGTCTCTGTGAGTCTTGGGGCTCTCTGAACGTAAATGCTGGAAAATGTCACGTTGATAATGTGCCCAGGGACCCCTTTGTTACAGAGAAAGGCAGGGATAGAAGGGCCCTGGAAAGCAGCAGGAAAAGGCAAACCCAACTCACTCCCCAAATCTGGAAGACTGTTGTGAGGAGAAGGTCCAGATCCAAAGTCTAATTAATTCCTGTTTGCCTATGGCTGCACTTGGCTTTTTTTATATCCACAAGTTTCTGTTTTCAGATCTGTACAATGGCCAGTACAGCACAGTGTTGGCCCACTGGTAACACAGCAAAACAAACAATACGGGGGTGCACAACACACCAAAAATGTGAATTCTTAAAGTGAATGTCTCATTAAATCTTGCTGTTGTTGCACCAAAAATGAATTCTCAGGTGTGTGAAACCACAATGAATTCTCTCCCAGTTGTCCAGAGAAGCTGTGGCTGTCCCTGGATCCCTGGAAGTGTCCAAGGCCAGGTTGGACAGGGCTTGGAGCCACCTGGGATAGTGGAAGGTGTCCCTGCCCATGGAGTGGCACTAAATGGTCCTTAAGGTTCCTTCCAACCCAAACCAGTCTGTGATTCTACGAATTATGCAGATGTAAATTCTCTACTACACACGTGACACAATTCTGCATTTGTCTGGAAAGTTTAAGTGTTCCACATCTCACTTCAAAGCAGACTTTTCCTCCTGAATCTTTTAAACAAAAATTACCCCTATTTATGTGAAACAATTTCTTTACACGAAGGGACCTCTTGGCCATCTGATGTCACATTCTGTATCAGAAAATTGGATGACAACACTTTGCAACGTGCAGAAAGGCTCCCTGCCAGAAGAACATTCCTCTAACCTCCAGCATTTGTAATTCTTGCAGTATTTTGACTGTAGGAAAATTATCTACTCTTGTCCTGGGCATTTTGCAGTTTCTCCTTCAACAACGACCAATTCTCACCCAATCAGGTCTGTACAAATTCACTTTAAGAAAACCAAAGTTTTGAGTATTTATTTTATTTATTGTGTCATGAAACAAAAAGACATTTTTCCACTTCTAACTTCTCTGTAGTTATTGATAATTCTTGATATTCTTAACATTCTCCTGCTCTCTCCAAATTTCCCCATGCCTGTACACATGATAGTTTCCCAATGTGGAGCACCAACATTTTTCTCCAGATAAAATATTGATCTGTATAACAGCACCCACTTTCTGTCCAGCTTGTTCACAACTTCATTCTTTCGGGTTCTCTTCACACATGAATAAGAGGTGGCACAACTCTGGCAGCTAACCAGAGCACAGAGTTTTTAAGAAGCCACAAGGAGAGCAGAGTATCCTACTCTGGTTTTCCTACAAACACAAAATACATCCAACCTGGCCTTGACCACTTGCAGGGATGGGGCAGGGATTTGAGGGCAGGTGAGGAAGGATCATATCCCACTTATGCCAACAGCTGCTCTAATTTCCAAGCCTGACAAGGAGGACAATGCAGCCAATGATTCATTTCAGGATATAAAACTAAACACAGAGGTAAGAACCAGCCCTGCAGCTGAGCTGCTTTGTGTGCTGCAATGCGAGATGAACCCTGCGAGGACCCTTCAGGCCACACTAAGAGGAGGATTTGGGGAACAAGGTCACCCCCTCATTTTTTCCCTTTCTAATACACCAGAAATGAAAGGAAAGCTCCATTTCCTCACACATCCCCAAAGGAGGGTGGAACTCAAATCCAATCCATGTCACTCCCAGTTAAAACAGTTCAAGGCGAGGAATTGAACTCATGGCCTTAGGAAACCCATCCTGCAGATGAGGACTTCAAAATGGATCATGCTCCAGAATTTTTCATCTTCTGCCTGTGATGTCTGATAGTGTAGGCAGAGATTGTTCTTACCTCCAAGAGTTTATCATGACCCTTTGGCTATGTGTATTAATAGCACAAAATAATAAATACAGGTATTTATTTGGCCACATGGCTCAGTCAGTGTTCTGTAGAGCTCAGAGTCAAGGGAAGTGACACATACCTTGTGAACACTGGTCCAAGAACTTGGGAAAAAGAAGCCTAAAACCACAAAAAGTTCACATATCAAGAATGGATATTATTATTTAAGTAAAACATTTACATTCACTTGGACGCTGACAGAGTCTCACGAACCAAACCATTTTCATGCTTCTTTTCCTCAATCCATATAACTGCAACATCCTCACAGGTTAAGTTTTTCAGGACTTTTCCCCCAAAAATCAGCTTTGTAGATGGTTTTAATTCTCCAACAGATTTAAGAGCTAATTCCCATCATGCAATTTATTCTGTATTCTAAGGAGTCAGAAATGCTTCAAAGTCATTTTAATTCTTATTTAAACAATAGGAATTTAAAGTTTGCCCTAAAGAATTGTGCCTTCCAAAGAGTGGGGACTTTCCATAGAAAGACTGGATGTGCATAATGCCAATTTCTGCTGCTGTGTCAGACAAGTGACAATTATTTTCAGGAGCTTCATCATGGACACAAAAGCTCTAGGGAGTATTTTACCTGTTCCCTTCAACTCCCTCTTCCCTGCCCTGTTCCTGCTAATTCAGAATGGGGAAAAGCTTCATCCCATGCTCATGGAAGAGCTGGATCTCTAGAGTGATGAACTCTGAGGCAGGAAAGGGGTTTGATTGTCTTGAGTACAAATTTCAAGCCAGACATTAAATCCACTCTTCTCCATTCTCACAGTGAAATCAAAGCTTCCCAATTGCAAGGTTTGCCACTGGCACTACGTGGCTACTTGGTAAATTGTGATCAGAACAAACTCCAAAGCAAAACATAAATAATCTACAGCACAGGCTGAGCCTCTCCCTTTGCTTCTGCACTTCAGGAGACAAACAGTGTTAAGGACTGCAGGCTGCTGCTGCTAGAAACACTACTCAGTACCATGACTAGTAACACGTTAGTAAGTTAAAAATAAAACAGAAATGGAACTTGTCTTTCCTATAATTATGAAAGAACAAGTTTGAACAGCACTCCAGCACCAGTTCACCAATATTTTATGTTGTTTTTATTATTTATTTGGCATCTTTGTCACGGAGACAAGAAGAAGCAGCAAAGTAAGGTCTAATTATTGACTACTGCAAAGCACAAGCAGCACATTGGTTAGTGTTTAAGAACAGCCAGGAAATTTCAGGAATGCACTTTTAGAAACTGCTTGGGCAGTTCACCTCTAAGCTGTGATGCACAGTTTGATCACAAACAGAAGCAGTGCTACCAACTCCAAAAACTCTAACTGCTGGAACTTACTTTTATCAAATCAGCTGCAAGGCATAATTAAAAAATTGGAGTGTTACAATTTTACAGATAGGTCTAAGAAATTATTTCCATGTTTGTTAAAGTCTGGAGCACACACATTTACTATGAAACAGCAACCAAACCACACTATTTCAAAAGGTCAGTGACTTGGCTCTGCGACCATTTCCTCCCCACCCTGGCTCTGCAGTAACCCAGGATATCAGATTTTAACACTTGCAATGCTTTGGCTTCCGTGCTTTGTCATTCTTTTCCCCATTTAAGGGATTGTTTCCCTTAAATTCCGTATTTTAAACCTGCAAAGTCTTTTTAACATCCAAAAGTAGTTGCAGAATCAATAACCCAAACGGAGATGCACGTCTCAATTTTTAGCCTGACTTAGAAAAAGATTCTAAGAAAGAGAATTATTCAGAGGACAAGGGACTGTCCAAATGTTACAAACTCCTTAGCCAGAGGATTTGTATTTAAGCAATCTTTGTTTATTCTCCTAGGACCTGAACTTTTATTGATATTCTATATAATTATATATCCAGTGGAAACCAGCTGCCACTTTGATAAACCCAACAGCACTTCCAAGTTTCCTCCAAGATGGATTATTAAGCAGTTTTATGGGATTTAAGTCAGTTCAGTGGCATTTAACCATTATATATCACTAATTATTATAAAAGTGAATCAAGAATATGTATTTTCAAACTTGAAGGAATATTTCAAAGCACACCTGTGTTCCATGTAGCAGCTCAGAGGCTCCACACAGGTATTGACTGCTCCAATGATGAAAGAAGACTTCACATCTGGGTCGGGGTGAGTCTGCAGAGCTTGCACAACATCAATGACATCAGTGTATCTGCAAGAAACCAAAATGAAGAATGGGTTCAGAAAACCAGAACGACACAGTTCCCCACCCAGAAAGGAATCGATCGCTCGGAGGAAAGTTGGATTTCTAAAAGAGCTACCAAAAATAGATGGGAGAGCAGCTCAGAACTTGGCAAATCCAGACAAATCAAGCTGATTGGAAGTTACATTAAAAATAAATAATTAACAACTCCAGAGAAAAACAGTGTAAACTCTGCACTGAACAACTGACAAGTCCAGCTTGCAGGAAGCACAGAAAGACCAACATAACACAAACATTTTATGCCTAATGCAAAGCACATCAAGCACAACTTGAGTAAAAAAAGGACTAAACAGCATCTCTCACTTCTCAGCATCCCAATTTAAACATGTTTCTATCATTCATGCACTCCTTTTTTATCAGGACTTCAACCACTGTTGTACTTTATCCCTGTATGACATCAAGGCTTAGGTGAACCTGAGTTTTAATTTCAAGTATTTATTTCTCAGCTAGTTACAAACTCCTCTCTGCTGTCAGTTATCAGCTGGATGGGATATTTAGAGAACTCCATCTACTCTAAAGCTGTCTATACCAATATCCAACTATCCAGAAAGAATGGAAAACCTCCAGTTATCTGTTCCTGAAGCCAGTGCTGCCACCAGAGCATCAGTTATTTTGCCCATCACCGGGCTTTACACCATTCCTACTAATTACACACAAAAATAAATCAATCTGGCTCCAACATGGAAAAAATGATCAGTTTTAGCACTGTTAGAATGGACCATATGGAAGAAAATGCTGAGCTCCATTTGTATGTCCTCAGCAAAAAGGACAAACTGGAAATCATTGCAGCCAGGTCAGGGTGGTGCCTCCCTCATGCTGGTTTGTGTCACCTTTTAATGACTCAGAACCAGAGGGGGAAAAACATCCTGCAGACAATCCTGGTTCTCAGTTGCTACACTGGAGATGGAAATGTCAAACAGAGGTGGCTCAGAGTCCTCACCTTTATTCCACAAGGAAACTGGCATTTAGCTGAAACATGCTACTAAGTCTTACTCTGCTATCACCTGCTCTATCAGGCAATAGGAGATCTCTGACAATCTGATTTCTGCTGGCAGTTCTGGAGTCAGAATCACAGAATAGTTTGGGTTGGAAAGGACCCTTAAAGGTCATTTTAGTCCCCTGCAATGAGCAGGGACACCTTCCACCAGCCCAGATGGCTCCAAGCCCCATCCAGCCTGGCCTTTGATACTTCCAGGGATCCAGGGGCAGCCACAGCTTCTCTGGGCCCCCTGTGCCAGGGCCTCACCACCCTCACAGGGAACAATTTCTTCTCAATATCCCATCTAACCCTGCCCTCTGGCAGTGGGAAGCCATTCCCTCTTGTCCTGTCTCTCCATCCCTTGTCCCCAGTCCCTCTCCAGCTCTCCTGGAGCCCCTTTAGGCACTGGAAGGGGCTCTGAGGCCTCCCTGGAGCCTTCTCTTCTGCAGCTGAACACCCCCAGCTCTCCCACCCTGGCTCCAGAGCAGAGGGGTACCAGCCCTGGGAGCATCTCTGTGATCTCCTCTGGACTCTCTCCAGCTGCTCTATGTCCTTCTGATGTTGGGGGCCCCAGGGCTGGAGGCAGCTCTGCAGGTGGGGTCTCACCTGAGCAGGGCACAGGGGCAGAATCCCCCCTCCCCTGCTGCCCACGCTGGGGGATCAGCCCAGCACAGGGGGGTTCTGGCTGTGAGTGCACATTGCTTCCACAACATGGAAGGAAGGCTACAGACACCTTTTTTCCAAAGGAGCAACAAAATCAACAGGTACAGAAAAGCTGAGTTTGGTCCATACACAAACCAGAATTCCCTTATTCTCCACAACAGTTCCAAGAGTTTCAATTTTTTACCCTTGCAGGACCACCAGGAGCCTCTTGCTCTTCCCAGCAGACGCAGCCTGACGGACCCCGAGGTTCTGCTGGGCCTCCAGGAGCCCGGCCAGGTAACGCTGGAAGTGGGAGGCACTGAAACACTCCGGACTATCCATGGTCTGCCGATAAACAATCCACCTAAACCACAGACAACGAGGAGGAGTTCATGTGCGGTGACAGAACAGTTCTGTTTTCTTCCCATTTTGAACCAACAGACCAAAATGAAGTTTGACAGCCCAAGGATCCCACATCTCTTATCCTAATCTCATTCCATTTGACCACGTGGGAAGGGGGAATTTACTTGGCTTTCTATCATTTCCAGCATAAGCACATTCTTTACATGACTGCCAAAGGGGTTTGTGGGTGTTTTTTGTTGTTTTTCAATAAAACAACGTTCAGCAGCTTTTTCAAAGCTGTACATCATAAGAGTAATTCTGATCACTGGCAGTGATGCAGTAAACAGAAATCAGACAAATCCAATTCAAGGCTCTGGGCACGAAAATATGTCACTGCAAAAATGGAAAGTAACAATGACATTTGCAGGAGAACACGAGGAGATGTGTTATTACACAACCTTCAAAAGTCACCTTACGTGTTTGCCCTACAAAAGAACCACAAAATTGTTCTGAATCAACTTGATAAAATCAAGACATTGAGTTAAAAGTAAAAAAACAGTGCAGAACATGGCTAAGATTAAATGCTAAGGTGTTTGGCTTTAAGAATTAAAAGGATAAGATTTTTTTTTTTGATTTTCCAGAAGCTCTATCAACACACAGAGCGGCAAATTCCTACAGCAGATTTCTCTCACTGCCATACAACAGATGTCCTGAATGTACCTCCTGCTCCTGCTAAACACAAATCAGGCTAAATTAAAAATAATGCTGTAGCAAGGACTGTTAGTCTCAAAAAAATCTTGTCTCAAAAAAAATTGCATTTTAGAATCACTACAAGTCAATAAATGGAAGCTCTTCATCACATGGAATGACAACAAAGAAATCTCCTGTGCTGTTTTTTCTGTCTAAATGTATAAATTTAAAGGCAAATCTACCTAGCAGTCTGAAATTAGGTTTAAAAAACACCAAATGAAACAGTGATAATTTTTTTTTCCTTCATGCCAAGCTGTTTTTTGGTGATCAGTGTAAGCAGAGCTGCACCAACCTCCCGTGCTCCTTGGTGAAAGTGACAAGGAAAGCACACAGGTCGCTGGAACGGCATCCTGGAAGCCCAGTGATGATGGTGATGATCACCTACAACACAGCAACAGGAGAAAAGGGAAGTCTAAACACAAAATAGCCACAGAAACACTGGTGCAGATACCAAAAAGGTTGTTTTCTACGATTCGTACAGATTTTCCTTTCTTTTTTTTTGAAATACACAATTAAACCAACCTTATAATCAGATTTAAAAACATTTTATAAGGGATTATTAATTGCCAGTATGGTCTCTGAAGCAGACCCCAGGAAATAAGTCTGCCACCATACTGTAATATTCCAAGGAAGGATTATATTCCTGCTGCTTTGGCTTTGTTTTCAGCAGATTTCAAATGCTGGGAAGCTCCAAGGAAATATTTTTTCTGAAAATGCTATTTAAAGCACGCCTTAAATTGGACAATTGTTATTGCCCCTATAGAGAAAGGGGTGTTGTACAGATAATATCAGCAAATGTTAAATATCATGTGCTACCTCTATGCTATTTAAAGGACTTTTATGTTCCAGAGAACAATTCAGTTAAATTATTCAGCAATTCATAAAAACAAGCTGCTGCTTTAGGGCTAAGTCTCTCTGGACATTAGAGAAAACAGTTCACTTAAAGATCTACACCTCATTTTCTGCTTCTTCATCAGGCTGAAAGGCCATTTGCACTTCCAGAAGATTGTTTAAATGGAAAAGAATTACGTATATAACCAGGAAAACAAGGCAAGAAACTGGTGGTAGTAGAGGAGGAGACAGAGCATGGCTGAACGTGATCAGTTTTATTCAGTGTAATTTTACTACACTACGACAGAACTACTGACAGAATATTCTAAATATTCTATATGAGGGCTAGGAATGATTGTGGAGTTGTTTCCTTACCTTATCACCTTCTGTTTTGCTATCAGGAATGGTTTCTGACTGTTGGAGAAGGACAGGAAGATGTGCTCTCATCACTGGCTTGGTACTGACGCTGCTGACTGTGAAGTGCCGCACAAACCTTCCAAAAGTAAAAGGTTTATTTCCTTACAATTGACAGCAAAAGATTTCATCCATATAAATAGCTGGGAAATCACTAAAACAAGAGTATTAAAAGGTCAAGCTAGAGAGGAAATAATTCATCTCAGAATAAAAACATCCTAGTGTAAAGGCAGAATGATTTAATAAACAATTTTTAGATGGGTATCACATCTACCAAAATATTTTTGTATCGTTTCTGACAAAGTGGATCCTTTGAACACAGAAGTAGTTTCTCACCTCTCCAATTCTGGAATGGCAGCAGACAGTTTCAGCTCCCTGCATCTTTCCCCAGAAGAAAAAGACAAGGCATTGAAGAGCTTCTGAACACTGGAATGCCTGAAAGAAGGAAATTGATTAATTAATTAATTAAAGGAGAAACCTAAAACTTTATCTTCTTTAAACAACATAGCTACAAATTAAATGGTACCAAAAAAAGATAAAGCGACTGTTGCACTAAGAATGCAACAATTCCTTTTTAATTATTATCAAAACCAATAAATAATGGCATTCTTCTGATTGCAGCTGCTGTGTAACTGCACTGCACTGGCAGGAACTTACAGCCTCTTCTGTTCCTCAGACAGGAATTCCTCCTGGACAACCCTTAAAGATAATCCTGAGTTTGTCTGGTTTTGCCACGAAGAGAAAACCTGGAATAAACCAGATCTATGCATGAGTGTCATTGTTTTCCCAAATTTACTTCGAATGTGTTTAGGAATTGGTTTTGCTCACCTAAAAAATAGACACATTTTCACCAGCCATTAAATACTGCACAATACTGGGTTTGCTGCAAGAGAAGCTGTGGCTGCCCCATCCCTGGAAGTGTCCAGGTGCTGGATGGGGCTTAGAGCAACTTGGGATAGTGGAAGGTTCCCTGCCAATCCATGGCGTTGGAATGAGATGTGCCTTAAGGTCCCTTCCAACTCAAACTATTAAAGAATTCCAATCCACAGATCAGATTTTGTAACCTTTACTTTGGCTAGGCTGGAACTGCTGTAGGAATTTACTGAAATGGCCTCGTTTTCCCTGATAAAAATGTAGGTGTTTATAGCCCAGGTGCCCTACAGCAGGAACTGAATTAATACAAGTCTCTCTGAAGCACTACTGTAATTTTCATGAGGTGAGATTGCAGCAATCATTATTAGGAATTTAAGAAAAACTCCGTTCCTTCCCAAAAGAAAAGGAAACCCTTCATTTCTCTAAGGAATGTTTTGGCTCACATCCTATTGCTCCAGCCAAGATACATCAATCTGAATGGCACTGTGAACCTAGAAATCAGATTCAGATGAATCACAGAGTCCTGTCAGTGTTTGGTATTTCCCTTCTTTTCAGAAGTAAAGGCAACAGCCACTGTCGTTTTTCACAATAACTGTCTGCAAGATAAAACAACTCGGGGGGGACATGACTGCTTTCCATTAAAAACTCAGCATCCAAAACACAAGGGTAGGAGATAAAAACCATCAAAATAAAATATACTTTTGATATTAAACAAAGGCAATATTGCTCATCCAGAAGGATCCATACAACTAAAGAAATGACCACTTCAAAACACACAGAAGGGACACAAAGAAATGCCTAGGAGGGATGGAAAAAAAGGAATGGTCAAGGGGAAATTGTGTTCTGTAGAAGTCAAAGGGTTGGGAATAAAAGGAAAACATAGGTCAGGCTAAGAAGTGAAAATATATCAGGCCTTTTTGTATAACTTAAGAAAAATTTTTTAAAAAGCTGTTATGGCATTGAAGAAAAAAAAAAATGAGAGAAATCAACACATCCCAAAGCCTAAACAAATTCTCCTCCTGTACCCATTTGAGGGAGGATGTGGAAGGCATCATCCCACCCTCACAGGATCTGCACATCAGATTTCAGCTCTGTGGGCTCAACATCTCTGTTTTTAACAACCCAGATGTGGGATAAACAGGGAGTTGCCACTCCCTATTTCCAGGAGGCTTGGAATAAGCAAAGCATAGGTCCAGTGAGTGAGGTATCAAGTCAGATAATTTAGAAGAGTAGAAGCAGCACCTAAATTTTAGTGAATCTTTGTAACCTGTGAGGCATACAGACTTTTAGAAAGAATTCTGGAGGAAATCAATAAATACCTGAAGGTAAATACTGACAAAACACAATAATGTAATTCCATGGCTTACACCATCAGGTACACTCAATTTGATGAAGAGTTCTGTTCATGAGAGAACATCCTGAAGACAAAAGATTTGTTTCATCTACTTGAGCAAAGCAACTGGCGTGGTGCCAGATGAGAAACTTGAACTGCCCAAACTGAACCTCAGTGTGGAACTGTTCAGCAAAAAAAATTAAATCAAAGGAGGACAGGAATAAATAGCCCTGAGAAAAAGCAGCAGAAGAAACAAATACCCTCATCTCAGATACTACAGTTTGGATATCTACAGCCAAAAACCAGATCAAAAGAAAAGCATTACAGCTATCAGAAGAAAAAAGAACTTTTTATAGGCACAGATTAAAAAGGATCTGGTTTTGTTTTATTAGGCCAAATAAAGCAGAAGGAATAGGTCTGAAATTTGTGAGTATCTCAAGGATGTGTTCTGGTAGAGAAAAGAAAAATAAAACCGATATAAAAGTAGAATTAACAAAATAGGCTGAAAATTCAAATACAAACAAACAACAGATTCCCAGCCATTCACAGAGTGGAACAGTGGGAGGAATTTAAACACTTAAGATAAAAGGAGGAGGCATTTTATGGTACCATTAATGAAACCAGTGGAGACTGCTCACTGAGCTAGGTGGTCTTTTCCAACCCAGTGTGATGAGCACATCCTAAAAACCCTTGTGAAGTCCTAAAATCTCCAGGCTCATTTCCTCAAAAGCACCATTGTTATAAAGTTTGCTTTATTAAAAGCCTCTGGAGCACAGTGCATGAAGCCAATCTACTCAGGGAATAACACAATGCCATATGGGATACTTAAAAACTTTAACTCCACTTCCCTGAGGATCACGATCCAAATGTGTCTGACCACAAAAACACACAATGGAACCTCTGCCACTCCATACAAGCCCTGTAGCCAATTACACACCAGGGCTACATTGAAATGCAGCTCAAAAAAGGAGCTCTGAGAGCCCTCGCTGCCTTCAGAAGGCAAAGTGAAAGCACATGGGGACCATTAAACTCAACGAGCACCACCATCCCTGGAAATTCAGTCAGAAATTCAAGTTTCTCACACATCTTAAACACACAGAGCAATTATGTGGTTTCCCCCCCACCCCAACCAAACTGTTGTGTTTTTTTTTTTTTACTTTACCTGTGAATAAAAAGCTTTATAAATCTTTCTTTTGGGGAAAAGTGCAATCATCAGAAAGTTGTTCTGGGTATGGAATTCAACAGGTAGATGAGGAAGCAGGGAACTTTTGAAGTCTATAAAGAGAGCAGCAACAACACTGTTGGAATCCTGGAAAAGGAAGAAACAGGACAAGTTGCAATTAACATTTTCTACTTTGCATGGCACAGGGATGGAGCAGGAGGAGTGGGGCCCTCAGTTTCTACTCTGCAGCTACTGGAGATATCAGAAGCTGAAAATAAAGGATCTGAGATTGATCTAAGCACCTAAGTTATGTCCTGAAAACAAAAGCTTGCACTTTAATACCTTCTCTTGTCCCCACCAAAATCTAGACTAATCTAGACTTCCTCTGCTAATGTTTTAAACAACAAACTCTGCATCTACACCCACATCTCCAACACAGACACCACATGAAAAATGAATTAAATACCAGCTAAAATGGTGACAAGGATGGCAAGGTGCTCTTGCAAACTCTGTACCACGCTCTTGAGTTTCTGACCTGAAAGGAACTGTTCTGCAACAAGACACAAGTTTAAGGCCTGTAATTTAAAGTGTAGGTCACCTGCACGTTGGAAGTGTCCTGTTTCAGATTCTTTCATGAGCAAAATTCTAATAAATGTCTTTTTCACCCCAAATTGTCTTTACCAACAGGAGGATGAAGCCCTCAAGTTGTGTTTCCCTCAGAAGCACTGAACTCAGGTTGTCCAATTTTTGTTCTAAGGAAACACAGATTTGTTTTTCTCAGGTTGTTTTTTAGTTTGTTTTATTTTTCCTGGAGTGGTGGGAGATGCCCCTGGATCTCTGGAAGTGTCCAAGGCCAGGTTGGACAGGGCTTGGAGCAACCTGGGATAGTGGAAGTTGCCCCTGCACATGGCAGGGGGTGGAACAAGATGAGCTTTAAGGTCCTTTCCAACCCGAACCATTCCATGATTCTGGATTTTCAGGTGTTTATGGCAACTCTGCAGGACGCTGAAGTATTTTATGTTCAAGTTTTCACTTGTAACTCTTTTGACACCCAAGTTTTACAAAACCAGAACAGTTCAGAAGCATGAAACATTTCTGGGAAATGGGAATTCACTTATTTAGGGCTCAAATCAGAATTTTAGTGGCATCCACTTTCAACAGAAGTGGGCAAAGAACTCACTGTACTCATTCTTGAGAAGAAAAAGCTCAAGGAACTGTTATATAAGAATTGGTATCAACTCTGAGACATTTGCAAACAGAATCTCTCTGCTTTGCTGACCGAGGGATTAATTATAAAAATAATCCTCTCAAAGTCACTGAGGTTACTGAAGAACATACAAAAATATTCTCCTAAGAGAGAACAACTTATTTTAAGAGCAAATGGCTTTTGGAACAGAACCCACAGATCCTGGATTCTGCAGGATGGCTCAGAGATTTCCTGAGAAGTGAAGGCCAACTCATCCATGCTGCAGTCAGCATGAGAAGCGTCCAACAAATCTGCTCCTGGAAAACATTTCGGGCGCCACAAATTGAAAAAAGCTGAAAAGCAGCAGCAATAATCCCCACAGACACGGGGCTGAAAGGAGCCAGCTCCAAGTTTTACAAGATGTTAATGTCGTCGTGAAATCTAAATATTGCTTGGTAATATTTGTTCACTTGATGAACAGCCAGAATCTCCCCTGCCCTCTGTGCACTCCATGTCCATGAGCTCCAGGGATTTCAGGAGCTCAGGAGCAGCTCAGTGCCCAGTTTCTCACAGCACAGGAGCCTGCAGCACGTGCTGGAGCAGAAGTGCAAGTATTTTCAAGTGAAAAAGAAGAATATCTCACAGGCATCATGATAAAGCTGCTAAAACACTGCACTTTACATCACTTCAAGGCTTGGTATTCTCTATTTTAATTTGAGCATTAAATTCTCCTTTTTCTTTTCCATCCATATTGCTGCAATAACTTCTGGAAAGCAACCAACAATTACCCTGCTTCTCCTGCCACTTCTTAACAGTTCAAACCCTCCACCCTTGTATTCTGCCAAGTCAGTAGAACAATAATACACTCCCTGTCAAGGCTTAGCTTCACACAAAAATCTGGCATCAGTTCAAGAATGATGGCCAGGTCCCAGAAATAGCAACTTTTATGAAAGTGAGTGTCTTGCCTCAAACAATAAAAGGAAGGTCAGTGTTAAAATAGCTTCTCAAACTACTAAGGGGCAATCAATGTGATGTCCAAGAAAAGGCAGCTAAGGTAAGAGTCTCTTGAGCTGCTGTGTTTTCATCTCAATTGAATCACACGCTTTTATTGTATTTTACTGGTTTCCTGTATTGTGTGATGAAATCACCCAGCACAATGCTGCAGGAGGTCACTGAACAAACGGAGAATACTGTACCTGAACAAAAGGGAAACTAAAGGAAATTGATTTTTTTTTTTCCCCCCAGTGTTTAGGAAACAGTAACTAACACAAATAATCTCTTTTCCACCCTGAAGAAGTAATGGTTAATAACCCAGTGTCTCTGCCTCGAGGTGGACAGAGCTCAGCTGCCATCATTAACCTCTTAATTCCCACTGAGCCAGAACACTGCTCTGGTGGCCAAGTCATAGATTCCAATATATTTTTAAGATAAGGCAGCATTTCACCCTCCAAAACACCCTATGACTTCATCATACCTTGAACTTGTTCTCTATCCATCACTTCACACTGTGAGATGTTTGATCAATGTCGTGTTCTGCAATTTTTCTTTTAATAAAAGGCAGTTTTCACACTATTAACACCACATTGCTAACTCCAATACAAAATTCTCTCCTCCTTACTCACTAATTTCAGTTAATCAGCACCAAAAGTGCAGAGATTTGCATCAGTTATTACAGCTGGGCAGATACTTAAAACTGAAGCTGAAATCTAAACTTTGTACCAGGACCCAAAAGAATTGTTGTTAAAAATTGATATCAAGTTTATGACAGTAAGAACAGACAAAATACTCACCCCATCATAGAGAGAAATGGAACTCATGTGGTTCTTGGAAATGGAAATGCTGCCGTGGTGGGGATCAGAGAAGAGAATGCCATCGGAAAAGAAATACAATTTGCCTAGAATTTGAAGGAAAAAAGGATTCTATGAGGCATAAATTAACATTTCAGCTTCTCATGATGACTGTCTCTTCTTCCTGAGGAAGAAATCTATGTTCTTGCAGGATTTTGTTGTATTTAACAAGCAGTTAATTTGATTTGGGATAGTATTTAGTGAGCACAACCAAGGGAAGGAATCACGACTACAACCGCATTTGACTTCATCTGACCCCACAGAACCACTTATCACAAATATTCTGAGGCACTTTATTTCATTTAAAAGCAAAAAAATTCCACCCTGTCAAATTTCAAACTTCCAGAAATACAAAACTGACAATACAAGAACTTAAGAAAAGATTGCATCCAACACACTTGAAAATTTAAACATTGTAACAAACTGAACAGTGTAAAAATGTTTAAGTGGAAAATTTAAACATTGCCTGAATTTATTTTTTTTAAATTAACTTCAATTTACCTTTTAAATTAATATTTAACTTAATAATTAAATTTAAAATGTAACAGTGTTTAAATATTCCATTTAACCATTGTAACAATGTTTAACTTGTCCACTTAAACATTATAGTACTTACATTTGGTTCTTAACAAACCTTCATGAAGGAAAGCAGCTGAAAAAAAGAGAAACTGCAAGGCTGGGTGATATAATGGAAAAAAAAATTCCACTGAAGTGGAACAGAAATGGGTATCAGCAAAGAGCTGATTTCTGACAGGATAAGAAAGAAAATACCCAAGTTGGACCTCTGCTACCAGTGCTGGACCAGGCACTAAAAGCAAGATCACATCCCACACTGGGAAGTTTGTGAGTCAGCAAAACAGAAAGGTTCAGTATTTTCTTTCAGAAAAAAAAGCAAAGGAATTAAAATATACAGCTAAAGCTGCCTGCACAGGTAGCACAAACAGTGCTAGGAAGAAATAATACAGAAACAAAGATGTTTTACTCTTGAAATGGCAACTTGGAATAAAATCTTCAAAATTGTTCATTATCAAGGCTTTGTTTTAATAAAAATGGCTTTAAGCTGAAGGAGAGCGGGGGTTAGATGGGATATTGGGAAGGAATTTCTGGCTGTCAGGGTTGGGAGGCCCTGGCACAGGTTGCCCAGAGCAGCTGTGGCTGTCCCTGGATCCCTGGAAGTGTCCAAGGCCAGGCTGGACGGGGCTTGGAGCAGCCTGGGATCATCCCACGGCAGGGAGTGGGATGGGATGATCCTTAAGGTCCTTTCCAACCCAAACTATTCCATGATTCCACGCACCTTTTGCACCTCACAGTGCCAGACTACAGGGCAGCCACCTCAGCAGAGCCCAGATGTGAGTACAACAAACTGGGGAACAAGATCAACTTCACTGTCACTTGACACCTAAAAAATCTCACACTCCTTGCAGTGTTTCATAATGGTCCTTCCACCACCTACTTGTAACTCTCCAGCCCAAGAGTCAGCATAACACTGAACTTCACAAATCCCCCCCCCAAAAAAAAAAGGAAAAAGTAAATTGCTCCTTTGGGGCCAGTTTTAACAAAGCCCAAAAAAAATCCAGCCTTCTGCAGTTATTTACTGAGTGAATAAGTGCCCACAGCACTGCACTGCAAAACAGCTGAATATCACACTCTGCATTAACCTCTTCTCTTTGAAATCTGATCAGTTAGAGCAAAAGTAGCTTCCCTTACATGAGGGTTGCTGTTTAATTGCCTTGCACATCATTATTTATCCTCAACGCTACAGGGCAAAGACAATAAAGCAGAAGATTCTCCTCTAAAAACTGTCAGCACCAAGCACTTCATGTCAGACATTCATTACCTTCTGCTGCACATCAGCACTGTGACAGCAACACCTTCCCTGTACATTAGAATATAAAAGTATTTTGCTTTCTAAAGTATCTATTGATTCAAGGCATGAGGGAGGGAGGGAGGGAAATCCAACAGTCCTATCAAATTGTCTTCAGTCTTATTCCTGGGATATTCATGTTATTTAAATTCTTGAAGCAAAAGGCACCAAAAGAGGAGGAATAATCCAAGACTGCTGCCAGTGATCTTGTGTCAAAAAGCTGTAACTGGATTGGATCTGAGAAGGACCAAGATCAGGCATTTTTCTGTACCGCAGTGAGCACCTGTGCTGACAAGCTCTGAATTCCTGAGAGAAAACGGGAATGGCAGAAAACTAGAACACGTCAGCTCCAAGAGGAGGCTGATAGGAGTATCTGCCTTCTCCTCCTGAGCTGGGAGCCCACGGCACTTCTGCAATGCCCAATCTTTCCAACCCCACATTCGTACAGATACAGAAAAGGCAGAAAACGTCTTGCACTTCATCTGTTAAGGACAGGAAGAGCCAGTCTGTGCATGCTCTGAACGTGAGCTAAGGGGAAAAGCCACCTCCCAGGTCTGCAAAGCCTCACTAACCATCATGTAAGAGCCCTATGTGCCTCCAAATCTGGCAGCTCAGCAGGAATCCTCCTTCCAGGACCAGGAGTTTCAGGCAGAGGTTGGGGACAAAAGAACCAGACACGGAATTTAACACAAGAGACTTGTAAAGGCAAATTGAAAGCTTAAGATGATGGCACAGTTTGGCTCACCAGAGCGTGAATCCCAGAACCTCTCTCTCTCTGATGTTTAAAAAACAAATCAAAAAAGACCAAAACAAGAAAAAACAAGCAAAAATAAAAAAACCCCAACTACATCTCACCTTCTGCAGGCATGGCCTGTGGATTGCTGGAACAGATAAATACTCCATCATCCCCAGTGAGTAACGTGCCCAGGAAAGATGTGTCTTCCTAAACAGGAAAAAACCCAACAGCAACATCACAGACTGGATCAAGGACTAATCCAGGCAGGAACATTTTCTCCCACTTTTGCTTCAAGAGAAAATATTTTCTTTTCAAACAGCATCTGTCAAGAACTTTTAAAAGGGTTTTATCCTGCATGGATACAGAAAGACCAAGGAAATAGCAAGGGAAGAGGATAATTTTTAAAAGCCTTCCCCCCCATTTCGGTTTTGCCAGCAGCTATGAAGTTACAAGTTATTGTCACAACCACAAGGCTGAGCTTTTTGTTTTTAGTTTGTCAATCCACTGAACTTAAAGTATATTACAAGAAAATAAATCTATTTATAATGAACATTCCTGGGAACCACAAATTACAACACAAATGTGAAACTCATGTGATTTAAGATGTTCCCAGATTCCAAACTCTTTTTTTTTTCCTAGTGCTTAGAATGTTTTCCTTTAGACATTAGCATGCTAATTAAGTTAAAAGAAAGTTGCATTGAGTTTTGGGGGCTTTTGGAAACACATGAGCTCCATGGGTAATGTTTAGTGAGACTTCCATGAAATCACAGTTTTATTAGAACTCTTTTTGCTCTTGGGTTTTGTGATTCTTTGAAATAAAGGAACTCTCAAACTTTTACACACAATGTATTATTTCGTATGTCAAAGTCTGAAAAAGGCAGGGCAGAACAGGCAAGCCTTGTAAAAGAGAAGTAAATAAAATACACAAAACAAAGGAGAGTTTGGTAGGAGCTCAAGGTTTTCAAATACTGCTTCACCAAAGTGTAACTTCTTGAGTTTAACAAAAATATTTTGTTTTACCTTCAGTAATTGCTGTGCCTTCTCAGACAGTTTCACATCACTGTCTTCAACCTGTAGCCAGAAAAAGTTTCCATTTGAACAGTGATTTATAGAAATACAGCAAGTCTAACATTAAATAAAAAGCATTAAAGGAGTTTTGAGACAAACAAGAACCTCAGGTACCACAGACAGAAAAAGCCCTGAGCCCAGAGTGCTTCAAAAACAATTTTGTGCTCTTAACAGTGTGTTACCATGGGACCAAAATAATTTCTTGCACCACATTCTCCCCATTAAATTGTTTTATAGACTAAAATAGCATTACATAATAGAGAGCAGTGTATCCCATCCAATCTTATTTTTTACTACTGTTCAAGCATGCACTGCCAAAGGGCAATGCCCAGCTTTGTTATGTTCTTTGGAATTCTATCTCTCACACAGTGTAGTATATTAGGTCTGGAATCAGACCTTGCTTTCTTTTGGGGTGATCTAAAGTGCCCCACAATAAACAGAATTTTCAAAAGTCACACTGTGTGCCTCAAAAACACCCAGACTTTCAAAAAGCTAAAAACTTGACGAGGTAAAAATGAAATAACTTAACACTTGTGCTATGGATGGAACCATCAGCTTGTTTCCACTTAGTTTTTCACTTACTCTCCGTATTTATAAAATCAGAATACGTTAATATTATACCATTCTGTTTCAGTGCCCAAGCTCCTTATTTTCCCCCAGACATCCACACTCCCATAGCAAGTTTTGCTCTGTGGATGTGTGTGTGGATGAGCTGAGCTGAGGCTGTGTGTACTCACTCACCAGCCAGGAAGCGAATCTCGGGATAGCTGCGGTCAGGATAACGTGCCTGGAGTCTGGATTGATGCTGCCATCTGCAGGAAAGCCACGAGAAGCAAAGCAGTGGAATCAGGGAATTATTAAGGTTGGAAAAGAACTCCGAAGTCACCAAATCCAACCTTTGACCTCATATCATCATGGGCACTAAACTAATATTACCCACATAGTTCAGAACGTCCAGTGAGTTACTTTTAAGACTTGAAATTTCTTTAGTAAACATAAAAATCTTTATTTTAAGGATTTCTGAGTGTTTGAATGAAGCTTTCACAGCAGATTAATTCCCACTCTTCCTGTGCTCTGACACACAGAGAGCTGCTATGAAGTTCCAAAGAAATCCTGATTTATTCTGATCTTTCGATGGCTTCTTCCTTTGCTCTTCTCCCCCCCAAAAGTGTTGCAAACCCATCAGGGTAACAGCAATAACATCCATTGGAATTCCTTTGGCTTTCCCATCACAGCAAAGCCAACAGAAGGACAAGAGTGGTGTTAGAATTTAAAACACTCACCCTTTTCTTTGACCTGTATCTGTGATGTCAGAAAAGACTCCGAAAACACAACAGACCCCAAGCATCCTCTTCCCGTGAGCAGGTCTGGAATGTCAAACACCATCATCGATGCCTGCAGCAATCCAGCAGTTGGAGGGCAAGGGAAGAGAAAGCAGAACTTGAAATATTTCAATTGAAACAGCAAAATCTGTATTTTTCAAACATCTTAAACCACCATTTCTATATCGTGGTGAAAACCTGAGATCATAAATCTGTGTCAATGTTTTATTCTGAATTCTGACTTCTTGTTAAATCTGTTCCAGCATCTCAAATCTCTGTCATCTCTCCCCTTACACTTGTATTCCCATAAAAATCTCAGCATGCCTCAGAAAAACAGCTAACTGAGCTCTATTTCCTAATTAAATAAATAAACATTATTATTATTACTTACCGTTTTGATCAAACTCAGGCTATCCTCGTTATCTAATGGAGTAATTCTAGAACAACAATGATAATTAAATATTTAGAAGTTAGGTCATTTTTCTGTGACTCTCGAGCAGCCAAAGAAGCTGTTTTATTTTAAAATAAACTCTTATTTGTGCAGGTCATTTCAGTCAATTAGTGTGGGGATTAAATAAGCACAAGTTTGTGATATCAACTAAGTTAAAGGCATTTTTAAAATGAAACTCTTAATGAGCTCATGCTGCTTCTACTCATTAACAGTTAATAAAATTAGTCTGCCCAACTGCTTTTTATTCCTTTTAATGTTTTTAAGATTCCACAGAATTACAGATATGAAATCACTGAACTATCCCAAAAGCATTTAGCACATCTTGTATGAAAGAACCAAACACAAGGTTTTTGCAGGAGTTCCAAGAGGAGAAAAATTAATTTATTACTGTATGAAAAGCACTAATTAATAACAGAAAGTTGTAAGACAGTGATACAAACCTGCCATGGTTGTTCACAGCCTGAATTTGAAAAGCAATTTTGGAGCTGCGGAACAGAAGTTGCACAGGTGAAACATGTAGTTTGTACTTTTACAGGTGAAAAATAAGCAGGAATAGACTTAAAGCAAAATAAGGGATTAAGAGAACAGGAAAATGGAATAATTTTAATGATTTTTGAAGACTGAATGCCTTATGAAGTCTTGAAATTTGCCAGTCAAGAGTATTTCAGTTTAAAATCCATATTTTTCAGCTTATAATTAATATTTTTTCCCCCAAAGAAGCCAATCCAGCGGGACAATGAGCAATCAGTAACCATGGAAATACACACCGTAAAGCAGATTTCAGCTGTGCTAAGCCAAGGGTATCTAACACAGATAGGAGCACCTGCTCTGCCACCTCCTTTGCCTGGAAAAAAGGAAATAAAGAATAAAATATCCTTTCCCATCCTTCCAAATCCCAGCAGCTCCAGGAGCACCCATAAGATCAACAGAGACACTAAACAGTAACACACTGATGCACCAGGCTAAAATTTGCTCTTTCACAGATCTCATTTTCCTTACTATGAGGTCAGGAAAACTCATGACAAGATGGAAAAACCAACTGGAGATGGGTAAAATTAAGACACACTCTGAAATCTTTTTTTTTTTAAAACAGAATTCAGAGACTGGTTGGAGGCCACCGTACCAACTCGCTTCGTGTCATAACATCGAAATTGTTCTGGTTTTCATTTTGGTTTGGAGGTAAATCTCATACTGCAAGCAATCCAAATCAACAATTACAGAGAGAGAACAGTTACAGGGGGCTTCATTTACCTTGGATTCAGTGGAAGTTTTAGCATAGCACTCAATGCCAGCAAGCACAGCCTCTACAACAGCAGAATATATTTGCGACAACAGCGTACTGAAGAGAAATACAAACACAACATTTACTGGACAGGTAGAGTTTTCTTCCTCCTCTCTTTAAAGGAGCAGTTTTTCCTTTCATTGCACAACTCCCTTAATAATAAGGAAGGGGTCCTTGTTGAAATAAGTGGAGAAATAGCTTTGTAGTTAAGCTTTCTGTTTAAGAAAATTCAATTAGAGCAAAGAAATTGCTCAAATTACAGGATATTTTGGGAAAATACCTCTTGATACAAATGTATCTGGTGCTTTTGTCAGTCAATAATAAAAAATATGTTTTACTGTTGACTTTTGCTGCAGTTGGGTTTAGAACCACATCCTAAATCCAGGGCCTGGAGTGCCAGGACAAGGAGAATGGCTTTACATTGACAGAGGGCAGGGATAGATGGGATTTTGGGAAGGAATGGTTCCATGAGAGGGTTGTGAGGCCCTGAAATGGATTTCCCAGAGAAGCTGTGGCTGCCCCTGGATCCCTGGAAGTGTCCAAGGCCAGGCTGGACAGGGCTTGGAGCAGCCTGGGATAGTGGAAGGTGTCCCTGCCCATGGCAGGGGTTGGAATGAGATGAGCTTTAAAGATCTCTTCCAACCCAAACCATTCCACAATTCCATGAAATCTCAATCCCAGCTTAGTCCAATTCCCTTCTTAAAAGAGGACTGAAAAAATTGTACAGAAATAAACCAAAGTCAGGTGAAGCCAGGAATGACTTTCAGTTATTTTACAGCTCCAGAACCACTGGGAACAACCCACATGTGCCCAACCAAGAAACATCAGCCTCTGTTTTCCTGCTAAATCACAACAAAAAGATGGGCAGATCAACAAAATCACTGCTTCCCTAAATTTTAAATCCTCTCATTAGTCCTCTGCCACTGCCAGCATCGAGGGAGGGAAGAGGGGGCAGGGAAAGAGAAGGATACAGCATTTAAGCCATATGCAAAGCATTCCCAAAGGATAGAAAAAAAGCATCTGAAGATCCCAAATAGGGAAGAACCTCAAAATGCACCAAAGCTTGTGTTTGATCAGCCCCAACAGCAGCAAGTGATTTTAAAATTCAGCCTTCTCACTATTTTTTCATGTTTCTGGATTGTAATTTCCTGTGCTTTCATATGCAATTAGCATGTTTTCACTGCACCCAGTAAAGGAATATAATTCCTTTATACTATAATTCTTCCAGACTTTGTGACCATTCCTATTTTCCCTTAAATTCCCATATATATTTGTAGGAAAACACCTCAGTGAGGAGTCCTTTACCTTACTCTTCTTCTCCTTTTAACATTTTAAATGTTAAACTGCTAGCAGTGCAAAACATAAAACAGCACAGGATTTGTCCTGTTGCTTTTGAAACATTTTCTTTAAAAAAATAAATGCACAAAATTTACCCCAGTTTATCCTTCAATTTACAGAGTTGCTTTATGCACTCCAACCAATCAATACAGCCAAATTTGGACTGAATAGTGCTCATAAAATACTTTTAATTTCACTTTTTATAAAATATTGACAACTATAAGAACCAGTTACAGGACTCAATGCAAACTAAGTCGAAAATCATGACTTCAAGTTTGTGAAAAAAGCCAATTACGTTGCTGTTGTTGAAATTAGAGATCATTTGAACCAATATAGGGATTCTTCAAAGAAAAAGATATTCTTTTAAAATTGCTGCCTTTATCAGCTGACCCCTGCTTTGTTTAGAGCTTCTCTACTCATCTTGATTAAAAATGTACTTAGTACAAAGGGTTTTTGAAGAAGGACAAAAAGTGTTTGAGCAGAACATATAGGCAAGAAAAAAAACCTGTTGGAGTTCAGTTTTCTATAAAAATGAACAATCTGCTGCTCAGTGCACTAACTCCATTTTTATGTCTCACAATTACCAAGAGTCAACAGTATTTAGTGTGAGAGTACTGACACATCTTTAATATCTTCAATATCTTGTTACCAGGTCATGCAGCTTTGCAGAAGCAAAAACAAGCTCCTAAAACGATCCCAACTACCAAGGAGGACAAAATCTCTAAGGAAAGGTCTGGTTTATCAAGAGAGAGAGCAAGACCAAAGCAGATTATCTACTGTGTTCTCCAAGCTGGACAGGGATCTACAACATGCAGAGGAAGTGGACATCAACATGGATAAACAAAGTCTGATTTTGAGAAGGTTAAAATGTGCAGAAGCTTTGCAGCTTCCACACTAAAAATAAGTAACTCTGATCTAACTTTAACACAGTGAATTTCTTCACAAGTCTGAGTGCTCCCTGTTGGCATTTTCACTAAGCATCATAAATCTTACACATTGTTCCTGAAACTGGTCTACAAACTACTTTTCCTTCCATCTGTGCAAGATGCTACAGGTGTGAGATAGTTTTCCCCTTGGTATCTATGAAGTATCTTTTAAAATTACTTAACTGTTAAGATTTTCTTTTTTTTACTACAATTCAAGCAAAATTTACTAATATTTCCTTTCCTACTCTGCTGCTGTCACACTAACAACTCGTAATGCACCCACTGAAACTCTCCACGAGCATTTTGCTTTGGAAACCCTGTCCCATGCACATTATTCTGAATAAAAATGTCTCTGCAAATGCCAACAGCCACTAAAAGCAGGTTTCACCTACTGCCATGAGGTAGAAAGAGAGAAGAGTTAAGGAATAATATAAAAACTTGGCAGCTTACACTTGGTCAGTTTGCTTGTGCATCTCATTGTCATTTCCTGTATTAAAACAAGAAAGGTTTGGTTTAAACACTTTGAGAACATTTCTGCTGCACATCTTACATGGAATTTATTCAGTATTTTATGTTACCAGGGCAACCACAGGCTGGAATTCCAATCTTCCAATCATCTTCTCTTCAGCTTTTCTGAGCTCAGCATGATTTCAAGATAACCCTAAGGACTGACTTTAGCCATGGACTCTTCCAGCCATTTAAAATACGTAAGAAAATGGTTTTTAAAAATTTTACATGGCTTGTTTTTATTTGGGAATACAGCTATTGTAACTCATTAGTCTGGGCCCAAACCAGAGGATAAAAGATAGAAGTGAAAGAATTTTCTTTATCCTTCTAAAAATCCTCAATTACTTGACAACTATCAGTACGAATTATATGGTTTTGGAGTTTGTTTTTCCAAAAATCTGTATGGAATATGGACTTAAGTATTTGTTTAGTACTTAAGAAAGGGTCTGCACTCTCAGATCTGACAGATTTTATGTGTAACACTCAGATCTGACAGATTTTACCCACAAAATCTTGCTATGATTTCATGCACTGGCTACAGAATCTACCACTCCATGGCCTGATGCTCTTAAATGAAGGAAAGCTTTTAATTGCTACAAATTTTCATGGAATCTGAGGTAATAACTCCCCTGGTATATTTAAAGTACTTACCCAGGAAAGGAATGTGAGTGGCTCCAAAAAAATAGGTCCTTGAACAAGCCAGAGGTCCCTTTGGAGATACACACTGCACTACCTAGCAGTCAGTATTAATGAGATACAAAAGGCCATCAGTAAAACAAACTGGTGCAATAATTAACAATTAACTACATTCCCCTTAAGCCTTCTAAGCACTGACAGACTACAGGAGTTTACGACACAGACGGAACTGGATTGTGAAAAAGCAACTTACGTTTTCAAAGGTCTATTTCACTTTTGACTTGACCTGAATGGTTGAAAGACTTTGGAAAGGAGATGAGCTCTGACTTGTGTTTTCAATTTCCTATGTCAACTGCTCTTTTCATGAAGAGGAACGTGTGTGTCAGGTTCCCATAACTACGCTGGCACTTGGTCTTATTTACTATTTTCATGACACCCTATTAAAACAGTATCACCTGTACCTGTAAATAAACCACCTTTTTAAAAACAGCATCAGAATCTGAGGACAACAGATGGAGCAAGTACATCAGAATAATACAGTACTTGCATTTTCAAAGGTATCAAATGGCATCTCACTGTTAACAAGGGAAGAAAAGACAGAATCGGAAGTGTTTTTACAGAAATAAGTGTTAGAGCAGCAAATGGAGGATGAGATTTCACCAGGATGCAAAAACACTCCTTTCTCAGGCTCTGGACACGTTATTTGCACCCAGAACCCCCACATCCATCCATCCCTGAGGCAGCTGCACATGAAATGCTGACAAGCTCATGAACTCATGGCCTCACTCATGCGCTCACTCCACCATGGCCTGCGCTCAGCCACATCCACCTGCTCAGGGCTCACACCACTGCCACTCCCAGAGCCCCTGGAGGCAGCAGGGAGCTCTCTCCACACTCTACCTCTCTCCTCCTTCGCTGCCAGTTGCCTTCTGGAGCCACCCAGGCCCTCCAGCCAGAGGATCCCAATTCCCTGGGGTCGCTTGCCCGGGCACGGCCCCTGCGCCGCGCTGCAACGAGCCACGGACCTCAGCAAATGTTTAACAACCAAGCTTTCACTTGGAAATGGAAACAAGTTAATCTTTACAACTTCATCAGAACAGTCCCAGAACTATGAAAGACTTTTCAGAGTTTCATCAACAGCTGCTGAGCACACACTGGAATTTGGATACACGTCAGTATGCCAGGTTTATGCACAAAGGTATTATCCAAAAAAGTGGCTTTTCATCTCTTTTTTACGAAATGGCTAAACAAATGTGATTAAAATAAAATCTGTGTGTCACGGTTAAGTGTTTCATAGAAGATTTTCGTTTTGTGGCCAGGACACACATCCTCACAAACACCATTTCCCTCTCCCCCACCCACTTAGAGCACCAGTCGTCTTTTTACAGAGAATAAATTATTTTAACTCATTCAGCAGTCCCCTGATTAAGAATCCTGTATGGTTTAACAGGGAAAGAGAAAGAAAAGCAAATTTGTTCCTTAAACTGATGGACTGCTAAGCTGCTTTATGTTAAGAAGAATTAAGTATTGAACTCATGGAAGATAAGCACAAAAAATACATGAAGAGAAAGAGAATATACAATGCTTCAAAATCTCAGATAACTTCTCCAAAGCCTTACCATATGCTTGGCAGTGCTTCCACCAAGGCCCGTGTTTCGAACCAGATGTCCTTCAGACGGAAAATTGAAGTTCCCAGAGTTCAAGTTTTCCTTCGTGGAGTGGCTGCCAAACAGGACAAAGGGCTGCCGGCTCGGGCTGAGGAGGAGAGAGGGAATCGCCACCAAAATATCACAGGAGGTTTACAAACAACAAACGAAATCAAAGCTTTCAAGTGGGATGGACCAACTGCTGCATTTCTCACTACAAGAGTGGGATTAAAAAAAATTACTAAAGCTGCACAAAACTTCCCACTGAAAAGACCAAATTCCAAAGAAAAAACCCACTTGCATGAAAAAGATGGTAAATTCTTTCAAATACAATAACATATCTCAAGGCTGTTCCCAAATGCTCTTGGAAGATTCATTTATCTTAAACTGCCTTGAAAAGCTGCTTAGTTTAAAATTCACCCTCTTGAAAAACCCTGAAATGACCCATGTTGGAAACAAACAAAACTATTTTGGGTTCAGTTCTGGCTTTGGGCCCAAGACTCAGCTGGAGAGGTCAAGGATTTTCTTTTCATTATTGCAATGCAAACAACAGAGGATGCTGCCAGCAATAAAGGGCATTGAACTCCACTGGTTTATTCCAAATACAGAAGAATGTGCAGAGAGATTCAAGTAGCTAAACAAATCTTGATTTAGCTCAAAACAGCACAACGTGGATTTTGCAACACAACCTTCAGCTAAACAACAGCTTTCAGGTAAAACTCCTTTTCATAGAAGCACAGGATGGTTTGGGTTGGAAGGGTCCTTAAAGATCATCTCAGTCCACCCCTTTCCATGGGCAGGGACACCTTCCACTATCCCAGGCTGTTCCAAGCCCCATCCAACCTGGCCTTGGACACTTCCAGGGATGGAACGGGGAAGGAACTTATAAGTATTAAGAATGCACAAAAATTTCATGGTATATGTAAGAACTACAGCATTAAATTCTGTGAAAATTCAGCTTATCCTTCCAGGAAGTGCCTTTTTTTTTTCAATATGAGATGGGATATATTGAGATGATCCCACAAAGAATTTTAAGCATTATGGCATCAGGGATATGCAAATAAAATACTGAGATAGTAGTGACACTACAGGGAATAATGAGTAATAATTACCTGTTATCTGTTATATGGCTTGAGATCATGCCATGGCTGAAATAACTTCTGAAGGGCTGTGAAGAATTGAAAAAAAAAATTATTAAGAAGTACATGAACCAAAGTGTGAAGTATCCTATCATTAAAAAAAAAACCTGAATTATCCTTCTCAGAGAAAACTCTTGAACCCTCAAAAAATACTTCCACCCTCCACAAACTAACATAAACACCACTAAGTCTCTCATATTATTAAATCTTTGAATGGTTTAGGTTGGGAGGGACCTTAAAGCCCATTTAGTTCCAACCCCGTTCCACTATCCCACAGAAAACAACAAAATGCTTCAAAAAAGCATCAAAATGCTTCAAAATGCATCAAAAAGGCAACGAAACGCTTCAAAAGCAACAGCCACCCCCAGAAATCCTATGCTATTTTCTCCCATGCTCTATGCTCCCCTCAGTTATGTTTGAGGTTTGATGTGTGCAAATTCAACTGGTTAAGCCCTGCACATACCAGATTCCATCCAAATGAAAGTTAATCTACCTACAAATATCTCTTGTGCAGATAAAGATCACCTAAACTGAATTATCAGTGAGCAAACACTCCACTGAATTACCCCAGCAGTCCTAAGCCATCATACCATGGATTTTTAAGGTGGGTGGAGACTTAAAAAAAACCCAAACCATGCGTTTTTACTCCTCAAACTTGAAACGTGAGATAGGATAAGGGAAAAAAAACCAAAATAATACTGAATAATTATTCCTTCTGCATGGCTAAGAGCAGGATTTTCGAGGATTGCTGAAGCAGGCCTACCTCCCCCGCCTGAGACTCTGACAGTTCCAGAATGAAGGGGATTTCAGTGTCAAAATTAGCAAAAAAGTTGGTCCACTGGTGTTCAAAAATCATTAAATCCTAGAAGGAAAATATTTGACATTAGTTCCCAAGACAAGTGTTAGAGCAGAGAAAGGAAGGCAAAGGTGACATTTTATTGGAATACAGACTGCCCAATGAAACAATCAGCTCAAGAAAATAAATATATTTTAAAAGGTAAGGACATTCTGCTGGGTTTCAGGGTGTCTTTTTGTGGGTGTGTGGTTTACGTTTATTTTTTTCAGAAAATTTAAGTCAATTTAACAACAACTTTCAGGCTGAGAACTTCAAATTATGATAAATAGGTCTGCTCAGAGTGTAGGACAATATCAAACATTAATCTCACTTCCACACAGAGAGGAGGAAGTGAAATATCAGAGAGTGATTACTTAGACTGAGAGCCTTATAAAAACTTTATTATATTTTAATTTTCATTACAGCAGTTGATTGAACAACTAAACTGGTGTGAACTACTAATATTTTATTAATAAAGGATAATTACTGCTGAATTTGCTACATATTAAATTGCTGTCAAGCTAGAAACAGATAAAAAATTAACAATATGTATCAATAATTGTAAAATATATACTATTAAATTATAAATACTAATATTTATACAGTGCTTTCTCCTCTAGCACTGAGGTCAGAGCATGGCATTAATGTGAGAATCACTTCCCACCGTTTGTATTTCCCAAAGCATCAGGGCAGCCACTGAGTGTCACTGTTCCCCACTTAAAGGAGTCACAAAGCATCCTGCAAAGCGCTTTTTTTCTCCTGGAAGAATGGTTTTGTGTTAAAGGAGATGTTTTTAACCCTCCCAGCACCAAAAAGAGGATTAACACACAGAAACACAGCAACTTCATGTACTTTGCACGTGGTTTAATCACATGACAAAAAACTTTCAGGAGAATTTCAGACAAAGTAAGAAATTCAAGGAAACCAAGACAAGTTATTTTAGTGTTTTGCAGAGATTTTGGTCAATTTAAGGAATGGAAGGAGACCCTGCAAGCAACAGCAGGCAGAGCCTGTAGATTGAGACCATGAACTTAATTAAACCAAACGAAATCACAACACTTCTACTCTGTGGTTACACCAAGCAGGAGCTGATTCAGAACGTTTCACCTCCGTTACCTCAAAGAGCAAATCCTCCAAGGACACAGGATCCATTTTGCTGTAGGTCTTCCACAAGTCAACACTGACATCCATTAACTGGAAGAGATTTTAAACACATTTCTGTGAAAAACACCACGAAGAAGGCGACAGATTCAGGTTTAAGCAGCACTGAGACAGCCTTGGAGAACACTGCCCTAACAGTGCTCCTCAACTCTGATTTCACAAGTATTTTCACCCTGTTAAAAAAGACCTGACCAGATACAAATGCAGAGACTCATCTCCTCAAGTGAGAGTTTGAACTCTGTGCAAATCTTTCTTCGCATCCTTCAAACAAATCATTTCATGAAGTTTTTCAGTTTAATAGCAAAGAACAGCACGAGCTGGTGCAGGCAGAAGAGCAAGATGAGTTTCCTGAGTTAAGCAGCCAAGAAGCAGATTCCAGGGTTACTCATCCTGAGCACCAGCCAATTCTTGCTCCAAGCTGATGTAAATTTAGGCTAAGACAGTTCAACTTTGCAATACCTTCTTCCAAGTAGCAGGATGATGCATATGAGAATAGTATTTAAAAATATATTCTTAAGGGACATTTGTACCTGAATGATTCTGCATTTACAGGGTTCCCCACCACTCAGTTAAAAATGCAACACTGGCTGGAATTTTCTCAACCCACTGCTTTACAGTTATTCCAGGTATTCATGTAATTAGGTATGTTAATAATGATTTCCCAGAGCTCACTTGATTCCATTCCTATAAATACAGTAAATTTTCTAAATCACAGCATCTTGAGCAACTCTGATTTCTGGAGTAAGAGAGAAACTGCCTTTAAAACACTGGGAAAAATCCTGAATTATCATCCTTCGATTATATTCAAATCTACGAGAACACACGGCAGAGGGAAAATCTCCGAGGGCCAACTCTGAGTTAAAAATGCACCAAAACTCTCCCCTTTTAATAATGGCAGAAGTATTAATTTACAGATCATTTACAGTGATTCCAAATGCACTTCCCTCCCAGCCTGGCTTCCTCCCCCATCAGTGACACAGAGCAGCTGCCTGACAGAGAACCACACAAACACTCAACGTAAGAAGTTAAGAATGTCACTTCCCACTTGAAATCCCCTCATGATTTCAAGGAGGAAGCAAGCAAGAACTCCAGCTGGAGCTGGCTGGACTGCCAGAGCCAACATGATTGCTCTTAAAAAAGGAGTCCAAGAATTTTCCCTTTTCAAGTATTCAGGAGTGCTTGGAGACAGGATCAACTCCCCGGATCACACAGGAGAGGTTCTGTCTGTGCCACAGTGTCTGAACATTTTTTCAGAGCCTTCATGGATTTGTGAAATGAACTGGGGTAATTAAAGGGCAATTAAAGACTCAAACAGCTCCTCAATTGCCAGTCAAACTTTCATTGACTCATTTCACACATCAAGAAGGGCTATTGGTTGTCCTCCCCAAAGGTGCTCATCTGTTTGCACTCTGTATTTAATGGTTTGGGCAGGTTCACACCACGAGGTGTTACAGTACCGGTGATGGAATGAAAGAAAGCCTGAAGAAAGGAACCAGTGGAAAGAGAACAGTGCTCAGAAAGGCACAGGAACTCCCAGAACAGATTTGTCAGCAAGCATGTACAATTCTAGATATGATGAGACTTTAACAATGGCACTATTAATTCTCTGGGGGTTTTCCAGCTATCAGGAGTCAGACAAAAGCCCATTGTGGTGGCTGTAAAAAACGGAGGCGTGATAAGAAAAATGGGACATCTGCATTGCTGTGGCAGAGGTTCAAAAAACGAAATCAAAGAAGCTTTAAACAAGCACAGAAATGCAAAGCTGTCATCTGAAAATGCTGTTCAGAGCATACATAATAAATGGGCAAATCAATGAGAGAAGTTGCTCAGAGTGGAACAGCAAATCATTATTAAATATAGGAGCAAATAAATCCTGACTGTTGCCCTATTCAGCAGGGTATGATGACCCATGGATATACAATGTCAGTGAGAGAAGGAGATGCATCTCTTCAGTCAAAACCAGTGACCCAAGAAATACAGTCACTTCTTATTTTCTGAGCTCAGGGTGTTTGTCACTAATCAGCTCCTCCTACCCTGCTCTTGAAGATCCATAACCCATCTAAAAAATTAGGGGTAAAAAAATCCATCTAGGGGTAAAAAAATTGGTTATTGGTAGAGAAGGCTCTAGAAGGAAAGGAGAGAAGTTCTAAATCACAGCAGAGGCCTGGGGAGAATGTCCAAATAATGGTTTATCCAGGAGAAAATGCTGTGTAGCTCAGAACAGAATCCCAGCAACACCACGGGGTCTCCATCCTGCCACAGTTTTACAAGATCCCAAAAAACTTCAAAATGCAATTTAGCAGCTCACTTGAGCACTGAGTCAGGTCTACGTCATCCCAAAAAGTACTTTCCAAACAAAGTAATTTCATGAGTAACTTCTGCTTCAGAAAGGAAATGAGAAAGGGAAGCGCTCACTTCGTATTTCATGGTGAAGAAGCCATCGCCCCCGATGCCCTCCAGCGCGAAGGCCTGGACGATCGGCCACTTCTCCACGATGAACATGTCAAATATCTGCAGGTGGCCTGCAAAGCAAGCACAGCAACATTCCCTCACAAATCCTGGCACTTCAGCTCTCTCTGAGGCCTTCAGATGCACAGAGGGACTCAATCATCCCATCTTTGTACAACCGAAAATCTTTAAGCGAAAAATGGTTTTTGTGCAGATGGCAGCTTTTAGAAGCTCCTCAACACCCCAAATTTTGTCCCTTTTTCTCAGAATTTTACGTTATCTCCTTGCAAACTTCATTACAAGCTGATTAACAAAGCTGCCTGTTAAAATTCAAGATACTAAACAGGGAGCATTGCTTACTCCAGTTCCCCAAATACTTGGCCTTAAGTAAATACTGTCAACACCACAGAATCCCAGACTAGTTTGGGTGGGAAGGGACCTTAAATCCCGTCCCATTCCACCCCTGCCATAGACAGGGACACCTTCTACTATCCTAGGTTGCTCCAAGCTCCATCCAACCTGGCCTGGGACACTTCCAGGGATCCACAGCTTCTCTGGGCACCCTGTGCCATGGACTCACCATCCTCATAGGGAGGAATTTTTTCCATCACCCCCATTTAATCAGAATTTTAAGTTGGGGGAGAGGAAAACTCTTCCTCCTGGCACTCCCTGGTATAGCTGCAAACCACTTGAAGCGTCATTATCAGCCTTAAGCGACACAAATTCTTCACATCTTTCCTAACACAGAATCCCTGTCCTTCCCCATGAGCCATTAATGACCCTTCCAGGCAGTCAGAGAATATCACCCTTCCCTAAGGGAAGCAATAAAGAATTAGGAACAAAAAAAGAACGCAAGATTACATTGCTCAGCCTCAAGGCTGACTCCAGATCCCAACACGAAGCCGTGCAGGGGAAGTTTTTTTCAGTACTAAAAATAGGAAACTTGCATAAAGAAATGTTTATTCTTCCCTTGCATAAAGAAGGATTTATCTGGAGCTCCCATGGGAACAGAGAACTTCTGTAGCAGCTCGAGACACTTCTCTGAATGCAAATCATTTCTCTGCCTCACGCTGGGGGCATTCACTCCCCAGATGAACTCTGAGGGCTTCCAGTTCCCAGAAAGAAATTCAACTCTTAAGGAAAAAGAGGCTAAAAGGAAACCAATGACTTACTAATCCTTATTTCTCTCCTAAGGCAAGGAAATCTTCATTCCCTGAAGTTGCAGGGTGCAAAACACTTCCACTCTGAGCATAAACCACCCTACCTTGGCAGCTGTAGGGGATTCCGATGCGGCTGCAATCCCGGACCATGTCCACAAAGCTGGAAATCTTGAATTCCTCGGCAGCTTCCTCATCTTCATACTGAAAGAAGTCATTTAAAATCAAATTGGATTAGGCATGCTCTAATTTGATTGGTAGGAAAGAGAAGATGCAGCATGTACACCACTAAAATATCACCTACAGCCTCCAGAAGCTCAAGAACCTCTTTATTCTCTGTATTTTGGAAATCCCATCATGGCAGGGATGCACTCAAGCATTGGGAAAAAATCAAACTTCAGAGCAAGGTTTTTAATCGTGACCGATGAAGGCATAATTATATACTTTATTTTCAACTTTCAGTGAAGTCTTTCAACACCTAGATTTGAAAGATGGAAGTTATTTTGAGGATACCAACTGATGTGCCACAAAAAAAACACCATTGAGGGAAAAAAAACTAAAATACTTTATTGCCAGCTAAACAACACTGAGCAAGGAAAATCAATGACAGAACAAGCCTCAGGTCACAGATTAGGCAATGAGAACCAGTGTTGGTCTGAGGGAGAGGTGAAATGCAGGAAAAGGAGGAGGCAAGAAGAGGAGAACTGAAGATTTCAGCAGACTGAAAAGCAAATATCCTAATTCAGAAAAGCACAAAAACCAGACTGGAGAGACAAACGCACTAAAATCATTTTTATAACAGCACACAAACCTGAAAACACAGTGACTTTGACCTGAAAAGGTGCAGTTTAGCAGCAAGTCTGGAACCAACAGGTCTAGCCCTGCTGGCTTCTTCAAGAGCCACTTGTTTTCTGGAGCAAGATCAGAAGGCAGAGGTGTTTTGCCTATTTTATTTTTATGTGCAGTGCTCTTAGCTTCTTATCAAGGCAAATTACATGATTATGAACTTTTTGAGAGCTTCAGGGTACACCCAACACATTTATTTTGAGAACAAGTTCTTTTAAGCTAAGCCTGAATTTAAGATGCAGCCCCAGCTCCTCCGTGGTGTGTTCCTTCTTCAAACCCAGGAAGCCAGATCAAAGCTGCAGTTCAAAGCCAAGCCCCAAACAACTGCCAGCTTCTCAGGACTTAGAAATGTCCTTGGAGTAAGAACTTGGGTTTTGGCAGGGTGCTGAAGGCTTGCTCACAATCTCCTATTGCAGCAATAAATACAGCCAGTTCAACCTTACCACATCAAATTTCAGTATTTTATCCTATTTGGCCACTTTGAACAAGGGCATTTCTTAAAAAAATAGGGGGTTTTGTCCAATAACTAGGATATTCTCTTAAATTCCTGTGGTCTAGTTAAAGCAAGTAGGAAGGAAAAAAAGGAAGGAGAAGCTCTAGGTTTTGCCAGAGCCAGGTACAGCACTGCTTTATTTATTTCTAAAATTCTTGCACTTTTTTAGTTTTATTTTTATAAAGTTATTGCTATCATTTAAAAAAGTACTTAAAAGCCACTGCAGGCAATTCTCCTGTAAACAGGATGCACTTAAAGCCTGACACAGCAACGTTTCGTTTGTCTTTCACAAGTAAACTGGCAATTCTTATACATTAGGAATGTGACTGGAAGTGCTCAGCTCATTCACACCAAACAGCAATGAAGTAAAACTGTATTTTCACCTTAAAAAAACCAAACCTTTCCCCTCATTTTCACAAAGAACACGGCACATGGTTTACCTTGCCAGTTACATCATTATTTCAAGCCAACATTGTCTGATTAAGGTTCCTACTTCCCAAGATAAATCGTATCAAAGCCTATAAAGAGACGAAGCTTAAAATTCAATAGCTGAGATTGCAGTTGCACTGGCAACTGGGTGGTAAGAACTACTCTGGTCCTGATTCCAAAGTGCAGTGTTTTCCCAGCATCAGATTTGCCCTTTCAGCAGGGATTTTGGCAACAGAAAAGCCTTGTGAAGCAAGGCTTTAGGTTTTGCTAGGGCATGTTTTAACCTGGAGCTCAGCTGTTCTACCCTAACAAGAATTATCCCTCTCTGCTGCACTCCTGGAACTGCATCCATAACAAGTTTTGGGACCCATGGACAAGGTATTTATGAAGTGGAGCAAGTTCAGTGGAGGGTCACCACAATCAGTGGGATGCGGCACCTGTCCCAGGAGGAGAGATCCAGGTTTGCTCAATATCTGCACCTCAAACCCACCAAAATATTACCGAGAAGGTGAAGCCAGGCTCTCCCCAGTGGCAAAAGGCATGATTTAAAACAAGACAGGTTTGGGTTTGACAAAAAGAAACACTTTTTCACTAGGAGGACAGTGGGGAAATGGAGCAGACAGTCAGCAGAGGTTCTGCAGTCATCATCCTCGGATGCTTTCAACATCCAGCTGCAAAAAGACCTCGAGTAACCTGATCTGATCTCATCACTGAAGCAGGAGGTTGGACAAGATGATCTCCAGAGGTCCCTTATAACCTGAATTATTTCCTAATTCTGTGATCTAAGTTATCAACCACCCACATAAAAACACAATCAGTCTATTATAAACCCCATCACTTTCAGGCTGGAAACTCAAAGGGACAAAAGGTTTCTCTCCCTGACTTTTCCATTCATTTTTCCACTGGCTTCACCCACCAATATCACAGGCTCCAAACCCACTCCCTGCAGAATTCAGTATAATTCTAACTTAGAAAAGGAACTACACAAAGCTCAATATAGGAAGAAGCATTTCCAGTCCGAACTGGAATGAAAAGGTTCTTATTCTACACCCAGAAAAACAGTATTTTCATTTTTTATTCCTCTAAAAATACTTCACAACAATGAATGGAGTTTTTCTAGAATACTTTGACCTTTAAATTCAAGATGAAACTCACATCAGTCATGGGATGTAGTGGAAGTGAGGTTAATAGTTCTTGAAAGAAAGATTTAATAGTTAAAATGAAAATACATAATGAAGTTTCTTGATTTTAAATTACTTACTAAGCCCATCTTTTCTAATATTCTCAAACTACTGGCAACCAATGCAAACACTGCTTTGGCAGCAAACAAGGCTGTTGTTGGAAATCTCAGTGTTGACTGTGGTTTTTGATTCAGATTTTGCATTTCTCACAACCCACGTTTTTTTCCTCATTAAAAGATCACTGACTCATGTCAAAACAAAAGCAATTAGTGGGAGAGAGAGGAGCAATTTGTCTTCACGCTCCAACAAATAGAAGTATTGACAACATATTCTTCTTGCACACTTTAGCAAATGGTCAATACCCAGATATACACACAGATCACTCCCCTGCTGAGGATGAAAGGGAAAAAAGGCTTCTGGAAAGAATGTTTAAAAAAAAAGTTTCACTTTTAAGAATCAGTTCGTTAACAAGTCCATTTGCAAATCTTGTCTGCATTCATTTTTCACTTACCTCATTTTCAGTCAGACAGTGGAAATGCAAGTTCCTCCAGTGTGCCACATAGGGCAAAAGATGATTGTAATTCACAGGGTTGCAGTACAGATGAACACTGTCAGGTTTTATTAATATGATTATATCTGCAACAAGCAGAACAAATATTCCAGCATCAGGACTTCACACACAAAAGAAACTGAATGGAAAACATTTTTTTTTATCATGTACCTCATTAAAAAAGAAAACTGTTCCACTATCTGAATGCAGTGCAATTCCTAATTTCTTTTAAACAAGAAGAAGAAACAGTTGGCAGCCACATGCAGCTACAACATTTGTTACTGTTCCAGACAACTGTGGGGTTATTCCAAAGTCTTGCACAGAACTTGCATCAGCCTGTCCTTTGTGCAGCCAAGAGGGTCAGGATGAGTCCTCCCAGAGCACTTCCAGAACTCTAAACTCCAGCTGCTCTTGCCTGACATTACATCAGAGTTGCTCCAACTAAAAACTACCACCACCACAGCCTACAGGGGAGACATCCAAAAGTTTCATGCAAATAAGGGAATAATTAGCTGTGATCACAGTGATTGGCCACCTTCCAAATATGACAAAGGTGAGTCAATGTGCTGAAGTAAAAAAGAGCTCAAGTACTTTAGAACTTCAGAGGTGTGATCACACAGTGATTAATAACATGTACATACATACACTGACTGAACTAATGGGCTGTAATTGGGCAAGTTTACAAAATTTGAGGTAACTTGTGGAGCATAAAACATGTTATATATATCCTTATATGTTTAAAGATGAGTTCTTCAGTGTTTCTAAGAAGATATTTTCAGGCATAGATAGACAACTTTTTTGTGTGTGTGTCCCTTTTTCTGCTCATCTTCCAGCCAGAACAGGTAAAAACGCTGAGAACATTACTCACCATCCAGAACTTCCTCAGGAAAGCCTGTCCTTTCAAAGTCGTTGTTGTTCTGGTTGTACAAACCAAAGAGCAGATAATTTGCCAGCTCCCTGCACCCTTCATTGTATCGACTGTCTATCCCTGCAAAAGCAAAACATGGCAAGTGTTGTGTGTCCTAACACCGCACACCTGAAAAGTTTGTTTTCTTCCCCAATTTATGAAACTTTAAAGCAGGAATAGGAATTCAACTCCCCAGCTGAACACACTGGGAGAACAGAATAGGGAAAAAGGAGTATTTGCAAGATCACTGCCACAAGCTGACATTCCACTTTCCACCTAAATCCACATGTACTCCTTAAAAAATGTAAATGGCTTGGTTTTTGCAGTGCTCTGCATCCAAAATTCCGTTTTGTCTAGTAATTCAAACATCTGTCTGGATGCAGGATGCATTCTAATTAATATCTTCTTGATTGAAGCTTCCTAACAAACTAATCCCGTGACCTAAATCTCCTGCTTTAGAATACATGATTAAACATTATCTTATATCAGTGTTACAGTGCAACCCCTGAGTCACCAGAGAGCCACTGCAGACTCCTGGCAAACTATGAAAAGATGTTCTGACAAAACATATGGGGCACAAAGAGCTTCCAAGGAAACCTTCCCTGGTCCTTGGGAAAATTAAATGAAAACAACTGAAGATCTGGAGCGTATCTGGAGACAGGAGATAAATACAAGAGGAAAGGAATGAGGCCACAGATTTAGAAAGTATTTTCACCTCTCTGGATGACAGTCACAGTCATAATTCATAATTCTACTGTAATAAATCCAGTTTTCTCAAACAAGTAAAACTGCACATAAAGCAGCATCCTTGACATCCACATTTCACAGAGGTCACCAGTCCTGACCGCCAAAAAATTCCCCCAATGGCAAGTTTTCCTACCAAGTTATATTAGGATTCAGTGGAATGGTTGCCAACAAATTAGGATTTGTTACATTAGGATACCATGCAATGGCTGCCAAGAAATTAGGATTTGTTACCACTGCTAAAGGAGAGATCAGGACTTTGATAATGTAATAACATGGCCTGAACATCTGAGTCTCAGGACTTGAACTGGAAACCAAACTACTCAAGAGTCACCTGAACTTTGCAAAAATTGGAACAAACCTCAGGTTCTTCTATTTACGCTCCTTTTTCATGTTATGTTTCAGCTTTAAAGTGCTAACCACATGCTGAGTCAGCATCCAGCTACTGAATCCCACATCTTAATAAACTCCTTGTTTGTTCAGGAACTTTGGGTAGCTCACATGTATTCCAGGGTATCTGATATTTGGTGTAAAACTATGGAACAGACAAATTCAATCCCTTCAAATTCACACATTTCACCACTTGGGACTTTGCCCAGAGAGGTTTGGGACTCACCATCCCTGGAAGTGTCCAAGGCCAGGCTGGACAGGGCTTGGAGCAACCTGGGATAGTGGAAGGTGTCCCTGCCCATGGCAGGGGTGTGGACTGAGATGATCTTGAAGGTCCCTTCCAACCCAAACCATTCTGTGATTCCTTGACTGTGCTGAAAAATGGAGAAGCTGCCTCACATCTGTCCCAGCTTTCTCAGCCCTCAAAAAATCTTCCCTGCCATAATCTTTCAGTCTTCATTCTCCTGCTGTTTCTGACCTCTCATTCATATGTGTCCCTCTATTTTATTTACATTTTCAGCCCCACAAAAGCAGGCACACCAAAGTAATCTGGAATTCAATGGGACTCAACATCCAAATACTGCTGCCAAAGCCCTTCTGTCTAGGTGGGATTTTAGTTACAAACAAGTGGAGACTCTCTTCTTCCAGGAAGAAACTGTCCCATTGTTTTAGGGAACTCCATTTAAATGTAATCAGTCTCCTTGGAATCAGCTGCAACCTTGGAAAGCGTGCACATACAATGTCCCGAAGATAATCTGTTTTACTGATTACTTCCCTAACTGAGGCACCTTCTGAAGGCTGTCAGAGGAGCAATAATCTGGCACAGACAGGCTGGGAGAGCTGGGGGTGTTCAGCCTGGGGAAGAAAAGGCTCCAGAAAGATCTGAGAGACCCTCCCAGTGCCTAAAAGGGGCTCCAGGAGAGCTGGAGAGGGACTTGGGACAAGGGCATGGAGTGACAGGACAAGGGGAATGGCTTCCCAGTACTAGAGGGCAGGGTTAGATGGGATACTGGGAAGGAATTGTTCCCTGTGAGGGTGGGGAGGCCCAGAGAAGCTGTGGCTGCCCCTGGATCCCTGGAACTGTCCAAGGCCAGGCTGGACAGGGCTTAGAGCAACCTGGGATAGTGGAAGGTGTCCCTGCCCACGGGACAGAGCTGGAACTACATAATCTTTAAGGTCTGTTCCAATCTAAACCATTCTATGATCCCGTGATTCTAATTTCTGGAAGATCAAAAGAAAGATGAGAAACTGCCCTTATTTAAAAAAAAAAAAACCAACAGTTATGGTGTCACCGTCACTTGAAGAGTTTGAGATTTCATCTGGGTACAGCAGCTTCAAGCAGTGAAGATCTTCCAAGCCAAAGACCAAACCCCTGCTTTTTCAGTTAATGACAGAAGGAGGGGAAGAGAAAACAAAAAGATGCTAAGGGGGAACAGCTGACAAATTTAACTCTTGGCATAGAGGACATGGGTGAATTTACTGCTTTCAGAGCACCGACAGGCACGCAGGGAAGGCATCAGTTTAACATGAAACCAAGAACTCTGCAGAATATTTGGGATTTGTGGTCTGCTTGGGTCTTTCAAGTATCCCATCCATACAGAAGCCTTCACACTGAGGCTTTAGTGCTATTCTACAGAAACATATGGAGTTAAAGGAACAGATATAGTTAGCAGAAAACAAACAGGAAATGAAACAATGACCAAGATAAGATACCCCCGAGAGCATATCAGGAGTCCTCCCCAGAACAATGGGCAAGGCCATTAATTAGGAAACCCCGACGCCTGTCTCCAGCTGAGCTGGGAGTTTGGTAACTCCCCCCGCCTGTTCCCAACTCATCGCCAGGGTGTGGGCAGACAATGACTCAGTCTGAGCCCCGAGGAGCCGTTCCTGCTCCTGCTCCCGCAGCCGGGGCTCAGCTGCCTCTCAGCGAGCCCATTCAGTTTGCTAAATTGGCAGAAAACATTCTGGCCAAATCCGGGTGGAAAATCTGTCTGCTCGGTAAGATAAAGTGGATTCAAGAACTGAACGCCACCGGCACCGACGCAAAATGCACGTGGGGACATCAGGGAGGGAGCAGGGAGGTGAGGCTGGAGGGAATGGACACATCACCTTTAGACACTGGCCCAAAACCAACACAACGATTGTAGAACTGCTGGCAGAATAATCCTTAAAATAGTCTCTGTTTGGAAAGGGGATGTGATGAACAATCAGTGCAATGTACTAAATGGTCTCAGAATGTGGGAGAAATCCCAGTAGGAAGAGCTCTGTGTAGGATGGATATCATGAAGAAAAAAAAAATCTAAAAAAGTAGCAATATGTGAACAGAACCAAGGTAAAATAAAAGATTTACTGCAATAATCTTCAAAGGATCCCTACACTCTTCGAGGAGAGTAAAAAATAAGTATCAGTGTTCAAAAAAATTCAGCTCAGCTGTGCTGAATAGTGAAACAGTTTGATCTACGATCAGAGCAGCCACAACTACAGTCACAGACACACCCTACTCACACTAAATGCACATCCTCAGAAATCAGAGCAACTGAACCACGAGCTGAAAATCTCTGCTGAAAGATGCAAGAAACACCACTATCACAAAAAGTAGTTTACAGTATAATTTAAGTAGACCAGCCTTAACAGCAACACACTCAGCTGAGACACCACAGCTTTTTAAAGACATCTGACATGCCAACCTCCAAATTCCTTTTTCCTGTCAGTTGTGAGGCCTTTTCTGCCCAGCAAAGAATGCAGGAATGTTACCATGCAACAACTGCAAAATCAGATTAGAGGATTCTTTTTAAAAAATCCACTGGAACTACATTTAAATACTTGTATCAACAGTGGGTCAGTTCTCATCTCTCTTTGGGATCTCACGATGCTGGGTTTAATTTCAGTACAAATATTAATGAACTCGAAGCAAAGCTGTGGAAGTTTATATTGTTTTTATCTCACAGCCCAGTATGAAACTAAACTTGAGGTGAGGGAACTGCATTAACTTCAGGCCATTAAAAGCAGCCAAGTGAAACAGAACATGCACTGACTGTAAAAAAGCAGAGTAACGAGTATCCACTTTCCACACAAGTCAACAGGACTCAGAATGTAAAACTGTATGTTTTTTGCCATCTCAAGCTTGTATTTGATGACAGATTTAATGCATTTATAACAGTGACATGCCTGTTTAATGGAAGTTATGCCAGAAATTCTGCAGGTTACGGGAGCCAGGTCAGAGCAGACAAGAGCCCCATTGTGGGTGCTGAGAGATCAGTGCAAAGCACAAGACTCCCAACAAAATACACCTCCTGTATTTCCATACCACAAGTGCTTATTTACTAAGATGTATGGTCTCATGAATAGAATTAAATCCTCCACATGACACTGAGGATTACACAAAACAATTCCTTTGCTTTCCTTAAAGCTGGGTCATGTTTTCAGTGACTATTCTTTACCTGGGACTTTCAGCCGTCTCAGAGTGAACAATAATTAAGAAATACTTAATGCAGTGTCATCAGTGAGATGGCTCAACTTAACATGTTCTATGAAAATAAACTAGCAGCAGAGACAACACCCAAGGGGTTTATCCTGTATGATTAAGTTTCACTGGAAGCCTGACACAGTGACCCCACAGACCTTTTGGCTGTACAGTTACTACTTAGCCAGAGATTTAACCTCTTAACCTAGAGAATGTAAGGTAGGAAGGGTCATGTTGTACAGTTTCCATTTACTCAAAGAGAATGAGGTTACATATATCTGTAATTTTTACTTTGTGGGCCAGTAAATGAGCTTTAAGTTTTCTTGCTACATCATTAAAATTTAAAAATCCTAAAAAAACAGACTGTTGTATCACTTCCTACTCAGAGGTTCTTTAGGGCTACCTCAGACTTCTTCTCTTAAACTGAAATATATTATTTAAACAACCACTCCTCAGTCCTTTTCTCTAAGGACTCGAGTTTTCAATCATAATGTCTACATTTCTCCTTTAATACCTTGACACTGGTTATATAATATGAAACAAGAGTCAATGAAATGGTATTAAAGCAGTACAAAACCCCTGTTATTTTCCCACAGCACACCTGCACATGCACCTTTATTTCCTCCTGCCCTTTTCTCCCAACCCCAGAAGAAATAAAACACTGAAACCACATGCTGTTTATGTGCCAACATTTAACTCCTAACTGCTTCCTGGGTTTCTCACGCCACTCTTTAAAACTTTTCTGCCCAAAATTAGTAAATAGGCTGAAGAATTGTTTAGGGAGAAGAGAGTCTAGCAATCAGCTGTTCATTCCCTGAGAAACCAGGCTGGGGCCTGGAGCAGGAAGGAGATGATCATCTTCTTTCTGAAACTCGTGGTACCTTTACCAGTATAATGAGAACAAAAAATGTAACACTAACCTAAAATGCAGAGGATTCCATCAGGCTGAGATTTGCTGCTCTGTGTCAGGATGCTCTGAATGTTTCGGAGGCGGCTGCAGCTGCAAAAGAAAGAGAATTTGTCCTCAAGGTCACTGTTGTGAAATGTGAATTTGGGAGGCTGAAGAGCTGACCCAGCTTTGTTTTCTTTATTACATAAACTAAATGGACACACTTCCATTTGGGTATTTTTTCTTGAGACATGGACTTTAAGTCAAACCATTCCAGATTATTTTTGCCCACTAAAAGATGAAGTTCACAGCGCTGAGAGAAGATTGGAACCTGTAACCATCCCTCCTATCCACGTGCTCTGTTAATCTCCAACCTGGCAAAAACGGCTGCTCAGGTTTGCTCTCACCAGGCCAGCAGCAACTCCCTTCTCTACCAAAGAACCAAAAAGCAAAGCAACATCAGAAGGGACTACAGGAGCACCTACATCCCAACAGGAGGTTCGGAAAGAGGAGTTTCAGCACCTCCAGCATCATCAGGAGAATCATTAAGGTTGGAAAAGACCTCCAAGATCATCAATTCAAACATCAAAGAGAAATGAAACGACACCAATTTTTTACAACCAACACCACCAATTTTTTACAACCAAAATGAATGGTTTATTATATAAATTTTAATTCAGCTGTCCAATATTTACCTTTAAACCAGGCAAAAATTCCATCTGCAACACCCAGACAGATTTTTAATAATCAAAGTGAATAGTTTATTATATAAATTTTAATTCAGTTGCCCAATATGCATCTTTCAGCTACAACAGCCATACAGAGAGCAACACAGTTTATGCTTCCAGGCAACATTCTGTGAGTTTGTATAAATACAGATAAAAGACAAGAAATTTCACTGTTGATATTACTGAATGGGATTTCTTGTTTATAGACTTGTTTATAGAACTATGAGCTGTTCAGCTCCAGGAAACAAATGTCTCTCTCAGAAACACTCAAACAGAGATAAATTTATGATCAGTTCAAACAAACAATGAAGTAAGGTCAAATATTTCTATTTTCAGCATTACTTCAGCCAAGGAAAAAAGCAAATACGTCTTTTCAGCAATACTGCAATTATTGTGCTCTGCTTTCTCTGAAAGAATGAACATGAAAGGTTTCCATTATGGTTAATCTAAGTGAAGTTCAAATATCAGTGATAAAGGACAGACACTTCATTTAGAGGTACTTCCATGGGAAGCACAATGTCAGGGCAAACTACTCCAGAATTAATTTTTCCCCTTTTTAGGTCACACATTTCAGTTCTGAATCCCTCAATTATTCTTTTCACCTGAAACTTTCCAATTTATATTATATACTCTGCTGGATCACGGATGGATGGATGGATGGATGGATGGATGGATGGATGGATGGATGGATGGATGGATGGATATTTTGATCCAGCCTTAGATATGGAAACAGAAATTAAAGCCACTGATGACAGCAAAGGCACTTCATCAGGTACTGTGAGATGTTTGCCTACATGGGTGATGCCAGGAAATCCTTGAAAACCACACTGAACTTCATGCTGCACACTTCAGCAACTACTAATGTTTCATTCTTTCAAACCTCACCTAAAACTGAACCTCAGAGCTATTCAAAATTAAGGTTTCATATCTTATTCTGGAAGATTTTCATCCCATCATTAAACAGGAGCAGGGCGAGAGATGATTCAGTACAACAAGCTACGCAGAGCTCGTATTTTTATACTTCCCATATCATGAGATAGAGAGCAGAAAAAAAATCCCCAGACTTTTCACTGTGGGCACAAACAAACTGGATTTGTTTCATTTGTTGGTATGGAAACAGCAACCCAAGTTGCACAAGCCCACAGTCATTTGAGGAGCAGCTGCAGGATTGCTGGAGCCTCTGTGAAAGAACAGGAACATGGAAGCAACTTTTTGTACAAAGCTGCCCAGAAGTGAAATCCTTCTCAAAATGCTGTTGACCTGCCTGCAAAGGAATCGTTTCCATGCTTCCTGAGAGGATCTGAAAGACAAATTGGAGAAAAAGCACGTCCAAGGACTTCTGCACGGCCACAGCAAGCAGCTCCCAGAGTGACTTTTTAATAAAACATTTTCCATATCAGAGGATGCATCTTCCTGTTTCTGCTCAGAGTGAGGAAAGAAACAGTCAACAGAAAAAATGCTGAGGGCACAAGAGGGGGATTTTCCTTCAGCTCCTCAGAAACAAGATGCAATAATCCCTCTGCTACTCGTGGTCAACTCTGAAGGCAAATTTAAGTAATTCTCCAGCCAAAGACAGGTTTTTCAGGACTGTGTAATATTTTTAAAATCTCTTGTGCATTATAAACACAGCAGGAACACAGACCTTGATTTTGCTACCATTTTTCCCCCTATACTGATCACTTACAGAAAAATGGAATGGTTAGAACTCAAATTTGACAAAGAGCAAGTATGGAAACTCAAGGGGAAAGATTTTTCCATTTATTAAAAAACATTACCATATAAAACAAGGTAAAGTATTCCCAAGATCTTTAAATTTTAATTTCAAAGGCTTCCACAAAAGAGTGACCCACTAAAACACATTTACCACTTAAAAGAAGTAGGGTTATGAGCCTGTGCAAGAAGACCAGAGCAGAGAAAAGCAAAATAAATGGGGGTTTTGTCTTCTTGAGCTCTGGGGAAGTATTTTCTGATCAGTTCAAGTGGTGGGTAGAAAAGGGGAAGAAGAATTTGGAGAGGAGAGTCATCACAGGTTGGGTATTTTTTTTCCTTCCTTACGTTTTCAGGTTAGGAATTTTACTCTCCTGGTATTACTTTCATTATTTTTCAAATAAATTATAACTTGGGTGCAGCCCTTAAAAATATTTAAAGTTCTCAGATTAAGCTGAGTCATATCTGCCAGGTAAATATGGATGTCAATGCTATGTGTCCTGACATAAAACGGGGAAGCACAGAGCAAATTATATGTTCATTATTTCACAGTAAGCTGAATGACCAATAAAGATGTTTATTTCATTCTTAATATTAAACAGACCGTTAGCAGATTTTTCCTTGCCTCATTTAAGAAGTGGTTTCTCTGAGAATTCTTTGAAAAAGCTCCTTCATGGAAAAATTTTCAACGTCATTTCAACTGTGGATAAATCATTACATTCAAAGGCTGACACTAAACACAGAAGACTTGTGTGCCTGAAGAAAGATGCCATTCAGAAATAGGGATGAGAATAATTAGAATTCTTACAACATGCTTTTAAACAATACAGCCTAAATTGTGTATAAAGTCAGAGGGGGGGAAATAAAGGCATTTTCTTGGATTTCACATTCAACAGTCATCTGACAAAAACAAAGAGACTGTCCTGGGAACAAAAATCCGTGACTTTTCCCGTCTCCAAAACAAGCAATGACTTTTTCACTCCTTTTCATTTAACCCCAGCAGCACAAATTCAAACGGAAACAACCTCCACTCAAACTTGTGGGCCTTGGGATGCTTCCCTGGAAGATGTGGATCCACCATCTACACAACCACAGCTAAACCTACAGTAACCTGCTACTGAAAAAAACAGCATTAGGTGTGTTTGGAAACACAGTCCTAAGGAAACTCCAAAATGCTGGATTTCCATGAGATTTGGGCAAAAACAAGAGCTGGAAGCTACTTATCCACCCATATCCTATGAGACAACTTTCCCAAGTGGGTAAGAAGTTGAAATAGGCGAAGAGGGAATTTTTGCACCACTTTTGAGCAGAAAATGGGATTTCTATATGGGTTTAAGCCAGGACAAAATCTCCCGGTGCTGCAAGGGACAGTCTCGCCCTTCTCGCCGCCTTTGTGTCTGCACTAACGATCTTGAAGCCATGTGTCAGGTCGGATCAGCTTATGGATCCCAACAACCTCCAGCCCAGGAATTAAAAAGAAAACAACGCTTTCAAACAGCAGCAAGCTGACCTGACTGCTGATGAAGGCAGGTCAAAAGGCAAAGCCACGTTTTGGGGCGACATCTGGCAATAAAGTGTGCTTGGGCCAATTAAGGAACTGTACCTTGAGGTACTTGATATTCCGCTAATCTTGGACTAGATCCAGAAAAAAAAGGAGGAGATAATTGACAATCATTAACTTCTAAGAATTAGTGCTCATCTGTTCACGTCTTCACACTAATTATGCAAAGTACCTCGCTTTACAACAGCCAGCCTGTCACAGCCTGGTAACAGACACGGCGCTGCAAGGCACGTCTGTTGGCAAATAAAGAGAATATTAACAACTGTGCCTTTCTCAACCACAAAGAACAAATACATTTCCTCAAGAAAGCCACGCGGTGCTTGAATTTCCATTCGATCGCGTTTAACTTCCCACAATGTGGTGCTTTTTCCCCGCATCCTGGCTGCTGGCTGGATTTAGCCTGCGCGCAAGCTGCCTTTCCTTGACGCGGTAATCCAGCGGCACTGAGGCAGCACCGATATTAGCACTGATCCCTGGCCGATTCCCGGTGGATTCCCACAGCCGGGCTCACCACACGCCTGGCAGGGCTGCAGCTGTGCTGATTATCACCCAATTCAGCTGACAAAGGCTGGCATTTCGTTGCGTTCGGTGTGTTTCGCCTCACACTGGCAGATGTTTCGCTCCTCCCCCACAAAGGCTTGGCAGCCCTAAAAACCCGCACGTGGCCGAGGTTTGATGGATGGCAGGGAACGAGGGGGAAAATCGGAGCTAGCCCTGGCAAGCTGGGGCGAATCCGCACATGAGCAGGGAATAACTTGAAGACATCCTAGCTGTCTACCTAAGACAATGGTTTTAACATTAACCGCCCGGTTTACCATAAATAAATAAATAAAACAGAATGATACATCACGGTGGTTTTTTTCCCCAAATCTCGTATCTTGTTAACTTGCTGTTCGTTATTACCATCTGTTTCCACTTTACTCCCCGAAAAATCAAGTTTAGTTTTCTTGGGTCTTTTGTTGACCTCATGATTTCTATCAGAAACACTGTCTGCTTGTATCAGAGCCCAGAATTTCCCTGGATTTCCCACAGTCTGACATTATTGCCACCTCACTGTAGCTGTGAAAACAGACACCAGAAGTCAGGCTGAGCTGAAGACTCTCAGAATTTCATGGATTTCAAAATAACTCTTTCACTGCTTGGCACTCACAAAAGTCAACATTCACCCACCTTAAAATAGATGACAATTTTCCAGCTATTTTCCAAATTTCTCTGCAATAAGCATAGGGATCTTGACTATAAACAGGAGATCTAGTAATTTTTTAGGAACAGTGAGAAGTAAATATTAAAACTGGACATAGATAAATAAATTTAAACTCTGTGTGCATTTTAAGGACCAAACTCCTTACTTCTTGACCTTAAGTAGACAGGAATATTCAATTCTGTAATCCAGAGACCTCAAAGCACATAGGAACAAGCCTGAATCTCTCCTTAGTAAACATCTGGAACTGCCTGATGTCATTTTGCACATCACAAAGTTGTTGAGGACCTTTATCAAATGATGGGTTGCCCATCACTTTCACGCCAGTCAGACCCTCAGCCTTGATATTCCCCCTCCTTACCAGGCTGATTTACAAAAACCGTGAGTGTATTTTCACTTTCTTAAGTTGCAGCACATTATGGAGAGCACCAACTATTCCCCTTCCAAAAACATTATCAGCTGAGAAAATGACAATAATTGAAGAAGCAGCAAAGACCAGCAGCTCCAGGGTGATTATTCTGCTCGGGGGTGATTATTCTGCCATGGCTCACTCTGTGATTGAAAGAACAAGGCACTGCCTGGCACTGGAGCAGAAATCAGAAGTTAAGCTATGGTGCCTCAAGACGAAATTCACTTTCAGGGCCCATTCCTGGGCCACAACCTCTGCAGCCACGTGGCCGCAAAGCTCCACATCAGATGCTGTGCCATCGGTTCAAGCTGGATGATCACAAAGGGAGAACTTCAGCTGAGCAGCTGAGTCAATGCCGTAGCTCTGCTCCTCTCCTTGGCAAATTTCCCTTCTACCTCTCCATTCCCATCAATCATATGGTTCCACATCCCTCAATTTTCACTGTAGCAGACCCTAAGCATTCTTATTTCCCTAACGTGGCAGAAAACCATCCATATTCAGGCAATGGGGGTTGTTTCTCTTTTTTTCCTCCTGTACTTCAGCAAGTTAAATCAGCCTTCTCTTTGTGTTGCTAAAATACAGCGCATTCCTTAAAAAAAAAATCCAGTGAAACTGCTCTTACAAAATGCTGAACCTCGGCATAATTACATAAGGAACACACGGGCACAGACTGTTAATCTTTCATCACAGACAAGTCCCCTACAAAAACTGGTTGGGAAACCACAACAACTCTTTGGTCCCGTGCTCCCAAATACCCCATTCATGGAAAAAAAGCCACATATTTAACCACGATGTGATTAACAACAGAACAGTTTAGAGCAGGAGAATGTAAAGCACAGAGGAAGAGACAACAGAAAAATTAACCCAAGGACTCATTTTGCATCTCCCACACGGACATATGGTGAGAACTCATCTGTATTATGTTACCAACATGGATAATGAATCATGAGAATTTGCTTACTCTGTTTTACATAAAAGTAATTCAGACTGGGCGGGTGCAGAGCGCTCTGAAATAGAACAAATCTGCACTGATTTTTCTGATGGAGATATTTAAAACAAGCACTTAACAGAAATTTTGTTCAGAAATGCCTGTATTCACAAGGAAAACACTCATTCAGCACTAAACACAGGCACATGAAAGATGACATCACCTCCCAAAAAGACTTCCCCTTTTTTGGGCAGCACTCCTCTCTGAGTTCAGGGATTTTTTTCTTTCTATTTCCAAACCCATTCTTTACTTGTTACAATGTCGAGGGTCGCCAGCTCCCAAGGTGCCACATGGCAGACAAAAACTCTGAAGTATGTGGAAGAACTCCAAGAATTATCTCTGGCCCTCTCTCTAGTCTTTATATAGTCTGAAGAATTTTTCCATTCCTGTTTGGGAGCTTGGGGGCAGGGGGAGGAGAGTAATGGATTGTTTTGTTTTAAGTTATTTTTATTAACTGCCTGCTATCCGCTGACTGCCTGGGAAATTTATTGCAAACGCTGGCCTCCATCTGGCCTGGCAATAAAAAATAAAAAAGAAACTGCACAAGAATGAATGTTGAGGAGGAAAAAAAATTAACAGATGACATGGCTCCTACAAATGCACCAAATTACAGTTGCTGGCTGCATCTCCCAGTGGAGCTCAAAAGCTTGCAGATGTTCAGAGAGTCTGAATGTTCTCATGACAACTCTAAAACAGAGTCTCAGATTACAAAAATCACTCAGGAAGAGGAGGCTTGAGTGGAAACCATTTTCTCTTTCAGCTTTTTTTTTTTTTTACCATCTTGGCATTTCGTTATCCATCATAAATTTTTAGATACTTCACAGCTCTAAAGAAATACTAAACTCTTTCTAAACAATTAAGACTAATTTATTCAGTGAAAAAAATTATTTGAAAAGGTCACTTTTTCTTCTTCTTATCATTTCAATTTCTAACTGCAGGCAGAAAGGGAACATAACCAGCACAGAACAGCCATGTTCACATGTTTCAGGCAAACAGAACAACCTCAATTTCTCTCTTTCTCACTGCAGAATTCCTCATTTCACTGGCAGATTGTCCAAAAAGTGAAAATGCTTTTGTTCGCTCCTTGTACTAAACATAAAAAGCTATTTGGTTTTGGTGTTTGTTTGTTTTTTAATTGAAAATCTACAGCAAACACAGACCCAGGTAGCTTGGCCAAGTGTTTGTCTGCAATTCACGTGCAAGGTCCCCATTCCCTTATTATCTGGCTTCCCACTGGTGAATACTTCCATGTATTGTGCTGTAACTATTGAAAGCATCAAGCACTTCAGTTCCTGGGTTGTCCTTTGTGGTACCATAAAACAGAATCATGGAATCATTTCGGTTGGAAAAGCTCTCTAAGCTTCGAGTCCAACCGTTACCCCAGCACTGCCAAGGCCACACGAAACCTCTCGTCCCTAAGCACCACAAAAATGTCTTTTAAATGCCTTTTAAATACCTGGCCACTCCACCACTGCCCTGGGCAGCCTGCTCCAGTGCTGGATAATCCTTCCAGCAGAGAAATGTTTCCTAACAGCCAACCTAAACCTCTCCTGGCACTTGAGGCCGTTTCCTCTATTCAAACCCTTCAGATACTGGGCTGCAGCCTCATACACGTGGGTGCACCTTAAGTCTCCAAAAGGAAACAGAGCTCTGGCAACCTAAGGATACCTGAGCTGACACCTGAGCTCCCACGGAGCCAATGCCATCATCTCACATATCCCCACGCCCCAGCTCCTGTCAAGCCCTACCCCAAATATTCCCAAAGCTCAGGAAATGTCATTACCTTTGCATCCACAAGCCCCCCAGCAGGCGCCCACACAAATACAGCGTCTTCTTTCTCTCCATAATCCCTCAGCCCCTCCCAAACCTCGGCTATGCCTACCCTAATTCACCTTTCCTACCTTTCACAAGCCTTTTTTTTTTCCCTATTGCCAAGGCAGCCCACGCCTGCCCCCTCCCAAATCAATCCCAGGCTTATCCCGCACAGAAACACGACCCCAAGCCCACTCTCTGCACACCAGCCCTACTCCAAGCCCCCCTTGATGTCCTCCTGCTCCTCATCCATCGCAGCCTCCCACGCATCCTCCTTCAGCAGGATTCCGGCTTCGCCAATCCCTACATCCACAAGGTCACATCAGGCCCCTGTCTGCCGTCCTGTCAGGGCCACCAACACCTCCCTCTCGGTAGCCACTTGCCAAATTTGCCTGTCCACATCATGGCACATCCTTTCCCTCCCGTTCCCAGCCCCTCACATGCTGCTCCCGCTGCTCCAGCCCCCCCAAAACCCCCTTAAGGACCCCAAATCCGACCGCAACACCTCCCACAACTCAGTGCCCCGGCACGCCAGAAAACCTCTCTTTAATGCCCCATCACTTCTGTCCCACCCCCGAAGCCGTGCACCCCCATCCTTCCCACCCCAACGCCTTCAATTAGGTGTTAAACTCTATTTTATCCCCAAACAGCACCGTCAACTCTGTCAACACCACACCTTCTCCCATCTCAAACCTCAACACCCCATCCTACCTGTTAAAACCTCTCCCCGACCCCTCTATCCCAGCGCACCTCAGCACCTCCAAAGCCCTGCGCCCCCCATCCCTCCTACCCCAACGCCCTCAAATAGGCGTTTAACCCTATTTCCTTCACAATCAGCGCCACAGCTGTGAAAACCTCAGCTTCTCGCACACCAAAC
>VZTE01003565.1:526903-570949 GCA_013397775.1 Eulacestoma nigropectus
CCACCCCACAGCCCCCTCAGCGCAGCCTTGGCGCCCGCTGTCACCCCCCTCCTCGCCTTCCCCGCTGCCCTCTCCGGTACCTGACGAAGGGTCCCGGGGCTCGGGGCCGGGGCCGGTGCCGCGGGGGCGGCGGGAGGAGCGCGGAGCGGCCGCACAGCGCCATGGCGACCGCGATGCGCCGGAGGGACGGGGCGGCTCCGCCACTGCGGCCCTGAGCCCCGCCCCGCGCCGCGCGCGCCACTCGGCCCGGGGGGGAGCGACGTGGCATACCCGCACCGCTCCCCCCGCTNCGGGGCGGCTCCGCCACTGCGGCCCTGCGCCCCGCCCCGCGCCGCGCGCGCCACTCGGCCCGGGGGGGAGCGACGTGGCATACCCGCACCGCTCCCCCCGCTCCCTGCCTTTCTGCCCGCCCAGGATTCATCCCGAGTTTTTTTGTCTTCTCTCGGAGGAAGTGCGGTCGGGAATTCTTGGACAGCCGCCGGTAGCTGGAAGGAAACATAGCGGGGATGCGGATGGTCACCCCTCCGGCAGGAATGGGCTCGTCCAACTCCAGCCCCCTGCTCACACACCCCTCACGCCCCCCCGCTCGCTCATGGGCGCGTCCAGCCCCCACCGCTGCTGTGGTTCCCCCCCCAACGACGGGGCGTGGGCTCGTCTGATTCCACGGAGCCCTCGGGGAGGGGGGACGAGGGACCCTCAGGAACCCCCGGGCAGGGGTGACACGGAGTCCCCTGGCACCCCCTGAAACCCCCGGGCAGGGGTGACACGGAGTCCCCTGGAACCCTCTGAAACCCTCGGGCAGGGGTGACACGGAGTCCCCTGGCACCCCCTGAAACCCCCGGGCAGGGGTGACACGGAGTCCCCTGGCACCCCCTGAAACCCTTGGGCAGGGGTGACACGGAGTCCCCTGGAACCCCCTGAAACCCTCGGGCAGGGGTGACACGGACCCCCCCGAGAAGGGGTGACACAGAGCCCCGAGGAGCAGGGGGACACGGAGACCCCCGACATCCCTCAGAGCCCCGAGGGACGGTGTGTCCAGGATCTCTTCCAGAACCCCAAGGGATGATGTGTCCTGGAGCTCCACGGAATGATGTACCCCGGCATCCCCAAAATACTGCACCCCGAAACACCCTACAGCACATGGACATGCCCTGGCTCCCCCTGTCCCCCCCAGGATTGCACCCCCTATGGGACCCCTCCCCAGTTATCATTCCCTACCCCACTTGCCCCGAAACCACCACAGCCCCCTCTGGGTTGTCACCAGCACCCCTCATGGTCCTTTTCTTGTTACCCCCAAAAAATAACCCCCCTTTCCAACCCACACCCCTCTGTGCCAGCTGTGTCATGGTACCAGCAAAACCATCCTTACGGACACCTTTTATTCTATTTACACCAGAAATTCAGGGTGTTTTGCCTCCTCCATCCTGCCCTATCCTGCTCAGCCCAGAGATTCCAGCCTTCCCACAGGGTCTGGCCTCTGACACCTCTTCCCCAGTCTTCCCAGTCTTTTCCTATTTTACTGATGTTGCACCATTGCCAAAAAACTGAGCCAGCACTCCCAGCTTCTAGAAGGCAGGAGCAGAGATTTTGGGTCCCGCACAGAAAACCTCCAAGGATCTATAATTAAAGGACTGAGGTCACCACAACACAGGGCAGGATCTGGAGCCAGGATTTAATGAACTGTGAGTGGCACATGGCTGGAAACCCGTTAATCACACATCCCTCAGCTGAGGGGAATGCATCCTGCTCCTCATGCATCCTCCTGCCTCACCACCAAACGCCGGGGGAAGGAAAAGCTGCCCCATGACATGACAAGAGGTTGAGTAAGCATTAAGGAAAACTGACTTGGCTGTGGAGGCTCTCATTCCCCCCCAGAACGTTAATCTCCCCCCCAGCGCTAATCTGTGACGAGCTCCCTGCATTGTGTCCATCCCCATTAATCACCCCGGCTCCTCATCCCTGGTGGAGAGTGGGATAAGACCCCTTGTCTGCATCTTATTTTAATTACACCAGTATTTGCCAAGAGCAGCGTAAAGCTGTAAATCTGCAGCTTTTGGGTGTGATGGAGACACAGGGCTGCTCGAAGCAAACCCCTTTTCCCTTCCCAAAGGACCCCACTTCACACAAGGAGCGCTCAGGGGCTCTCACTCCCACCTCACTTTTAACCTGGTGCAGGTGAGAACACATTCCAAAGCGTTCTTTCCTTTTTTTCCCCCAAAAACCAAATTGGACTTTGCTCGCTGCCACAGAGCAAAGACAAGATAAATAAATATGCTGGGCCATGACCCAGGTGTCCTGCAGCCACCGGGAAGCGTTTTAGCCGGCCTTGATAAAGTTCTGGTGGTTCCACGTACAGACACGTCCTCATGGCAGGGGTTGTGCTGACAAGGAGTTGGCACCATTCCGGTCCCAAGCTCTCCCTAATTTTTGAGCTCCTGGACACGCTTTGAGCTTGCTAAGGCAGCATCAGCTATGGGAGCTGAAGGTCTGGAAGGAAAAGTGGATACCATTGCTAAAAACCCTTGGCTTCCTTCTAGAAGGCTCCTAAAGTGCATCCCTCCCGCTTGTCGTTTGCTCAGTGGGACAGTCTCCTGCAGAGCTCCTGCTGGTTGTCCCATCCCAGTCCATGGACCACCAGCTTCCAAAAGGCTTTCCCAAGGCCTCTCTACATCCAGCACTCATGTAAGGAAGGAGACCTGTCCTGACAGCGCATCCTTTCCCTGACACAAGCACCATCCTTAACATCTGGGTGCTGTGTTGGCTCCTTCCGTCTCCTCTCTTCCATCTCCTCTTCATCTCCGTGTGCCTGCCCAGGGACTCCAAAGCCCCAGGAACACTGCAAGGCTATGGTGGGAGAGGAGAGGGAAAAGGGATCTTCCCACAACGGGGTTTAGGGACATTTTTCCTCCAAGACTCTTTCAGCAAACAAGGGGAGACATTTCACACCACTGGTGCGTTGCACCAGGCTGTGACCTGCAGCATTTTATTTCCCTTGGGATGCAAAAGCAGGTCAACAACTTGGAAAACACCCAACAGAGAGGTCAGGCTTCCTGGAGAAGGAGTGATGTGGAAGGGGAAAGAACACGACGTCAGCTATTGTTCCTGTTCTCCAACTTCCTGAGCTTCACCTTCCCACTATTGTTGCACGTTTTGAGGGCTGCAAAAGCTGAATGAAATCCACAACAATTCCCAAAGAAAAGAAGAGGAGAGCAGAGTGGTTTGGAAAGAAGGGAAAAGCTGCTGATGCTCTTCCTTGGTGGGTCCTCCTGACCTAGATCTTGTCCAAAAGCAAACACCAGATCTGGGTTAAGTCTGCTGCTGTGACCTGGTAGGGCTGCTCCTCGCTGTGTTTTCAGCTTGGGTACCTCCACATTGGCATCTGCCCATGGAAACAGCTGCCTTCACACCCTCTTCCCTGGATACCTGATTATTTTTAGCAAATCCCTCCTGGAGAAAACAATGTTGTACCCAGAGAGGCCAAAATTAGCTGCTCACCCTGAGATGTGCACCTCGAGAGGTCCTTCATTCCCCTATCCAAGAGGAATGCCTAAACTTCCCACCCTGGGCTGGTGGTTGCTCAATGAGGCTGGAGGCTGGATTTTATTTAAAAATTGATGGATACATCCCATGCTACTGGCACATGCACAGCCTTTCCCCATGGAAAACATTGGCTGCTTGGCCTGTCAGCTGTGGGATGGCTTTGATGTCCTGGTGCACGCCAAGGAACCACCCATGGGCCATCCTGCAGGATTTCCCAGGATGGTGGAACCCCAGGAAGACCTGTCTGCATCCCTGGTGTTCGACTGGACAGAGGAAACCCCAGAAATAAACCCAGAGTCAGCAGCTCCTAATGAAACCAAACAGAACAGCTTTATGGCCCACAAATCTCACTTTCAGCATCCTAAGAGCCAAGGATACATCCTTTAGGGCTTTCAATTTGCTTTTTCCTTATCTCTCTGTAGCATCAAGGAGCTTTTTTCCTACCGTAACAGCACTTTTGAGGAAATAATTCTGATTTCTTGGAGAGAAAACACAAAGTGTGCTGTGCTTGCATGGTAAACAAACAAGGTAGTCCCCTTGCTGTGCTTCATAAGAATTGTTTTTCCTCCTTTTTTGCTCAGATCTATGGGATCCTGTTGCATTTATAGGATCCCATGAATGTTTCAGAGGAGTCCACCCTCCAGGCAATGGATGTTCATTCAGAGAACAAAGTTGCTGCATTACAGAGCTCTTACTGAAAAATTTATGAATAGCATAAGAAAGGGATAAAACGAGACTGGTAGAAAAGTTTCCCATTTTTACCTGGCAAGGGAAAATTAAGTAATAAATGATGATGGCGATAAAAAAGCCTCCTACTCCATTTATCCAAGTTCTTCAGGCTAAAAGATCTTCATTCTTCTCTAGTGCTATTTTGGGAGGAGAGATCTTAAAATTTCCTCTGTCCTGAAATTATTGTTTTATTCTTACCGCAAAAAAGCAGCCCCCGGGTCAAAGAAAATAAAAGGGTGAGTTACTTCAACAAGCTGAGATCTGCTTGTTTATACCACCCTGAATCTGGCACCACACACCCATCAAACACAGGGTGGAGATGCAGGAGGTGATGGAGACACAACACATCAAGATCCTGCAAGCACAGGAAACGTGTCAAAAAATAGCAGTGCTGACCCCGAGTTACCCAGACTTGTTTTGTTATAGCCACTGCTCTTTGTAAGTGAAGAGTTTGGCTAAGGGGGAGACAGGGCTGAGGGTGACCAGGAACTGGAAAGGGTTTTTTAGATGTTCTATTTGCAAACTGGCTCCATGCAAGGAGGGAATTTGGTGCTGGTGGTGGTCATTGCTGAAGTTGCCTTTGGCTTTTCCAACGGTAGATGGAGCAGAGAGATGTTTGCTGCCAGATGGGGGAACGAGCCACTGTCCCTGAGAATAATTTAGTGTCATGGCTTCTTCATCCCAACATGTTCTGGGATATCTCCAGGTGCTATAGGATCATAGAATAGCCTGGGTTGGAAGGGACTTGAAGACCATTCTCTTTGGCCATATCAGATTGACCAGCATGGGATTTGGTCAGCAAAAAATCAGGAAATTGCTGTCTGGAGTGGTGTGCTGGCTTCTCTTCCCTAACACTCTGGATGCTCTGGAAAGGTTCTGCAAAAGAGGGAACAGTCTGGATATGTCTTAGGATCAGAGGGAGATTCAGGTTGGAAGGGACCTCAGGATGTCTCTACTCCAAACTCCTACTCAAAGCAGAGTCACCCATGAGGTCAGACTGCTCTGGGCTGTCTTCAGTTTGCTCCTGAAAACCTCCAAGGATGGAGACACTGCAACCTCCCTGGGAACTCCTCTGGTACCCCAAACCCCAAAGATATCCCTGGGATCTGCTCCTCTCCCACTGCTTGCCCACATCCACCATCTGCTCACCCTCAGCACTCCAGGTGTGTGGCCACCATCTCTTGGAGGCACCCAGCCCTACACTCATCTTTTTTCCCAGTTTTTGTGCCTCAGATGAACAGAGGAAGCCAGGCCCCACAGCGTTTGCTGTGTGGCCTCCCCTGCATCTCGTTATCTCCAGGAACAACTTCCCACGTCTCCCATCCCGCTTCCTCCGGAGCTCAAATCCCTCCCTTCATTGTGCTTCGCCCTTCCAGGAGCCTCCTCTCAACACTGCCTGAGGATACACTGCTTAAAACCTGATTTAAGCCAGCTCCATCTGATTTTGCAGCTCCCCAGCTCGCTCTCAAGTCTCTGCCTGTTGGCCTTGAGCATCAGGCTGGGGAGAGGCTGCGACTTCAGGCAGTGCAGCGTCTTCAAAGGCTGGATGTGCAAGGGAAGAGCATCTCCAATCCTCTCCATGTTGGCAGAGCTCCTCAGCTGGTGGTCCTGGAGAGCTCTGGGCTCCTCCTAAGGCACCCACATGATGATTAAGAAAGTAAAGTGGCCGGGGTGCTTCTACTCACTGTAAATTCATTGCATCATGAAGATACGGATCATAAAATTCCAGAATGGTTTGGGTTGGAAGAGACATTAAAGATGATCTCGTTCCACCTCCCTGCTATGAGCAGAGCCACGGCTTCTCTGAGCAACCTGTGCCAGGGCCTCACCACCCTCACAGAGAAGAATTTCTTCCCAATATCCCACCTAACTGTCCCCTCTGTCAGTGTGAAGCCATTCCCTTTGTCCTGGCGTTCCAGGCCCTTGTAATGAACAAGCCATGAAAATCTCTCCTGGTTTTCCTCTTCCAAACAGGACCCCAGAAGCTCCTTCTCTGTCTCTAAGACCATTTCCCTTCATCTTTCACCCACTGTTTTTCCCAGAAATCAGCCAGAATTTCTCCTTAGCAGGAATTTTGCATTCCTGGACTCCCCCTTTTCAGCTTGCAGTGGTTTCTGTCTCAGAAATGGGAGCTGAGGAGGCTGGGGATGTCAGGAAAGGAAAATCCATCTAAGCTTTTCATCTCCTTTTGCCAGCATTTCATTTAAGTAGGATTTTCATGCTGCTGATTCATCTCCAAGAGCTTCCCACCCACCTCCATGTTCATTCCAGTGCTGCCCACCTCCTTTGCAAGAGGAGGGAACCACCAGCAGTGCAGTGGGAACAGGGACCTAAATCCTCTGAATCCCTCCTTTTTCTCCGAAGAAGGACATTTATGTCCTCAGGCTCCACCACTAATTTCCACCCTGCAGAGTCACCACTGCCTCTCAATCTCTTTTTGAGCCTCATTCATGGCAAAATGCAGCTCCTGAGCAGGTTCCCTGCAGCGTTTCCTGGATATCCGATGGAGCGGTACCTTGCTGACCACTTCACTGTGCACTCTGTTTGTTGGCGCCAGGGGAAGGAAACAACAATGAGATCACTTTGAAAGATTTTTTTTTTCCCTTCAGATTTGGCTTGCCCAGTGGAAATCCAGGAGTGTGGTCAACAAACAGTGAGCAGAGATCGCCTTCACCCTCTGCGGAAACTGAAATTAAACTCATTTTCACTCATCCATGGAAACAAAGGTGATGATAATTACAACCAGCAGCACTCCATCCTCCTCCTCCATCCTGCCTCGCTCCGGAGGGAGGAAGGCTGAGCTCACGGTTTGGTGGAAGGGCTGTGGGAACCAGCAGGGGCAAAACTGGGACAAAGCCAGCAGCCGGAGCACCGCGCCAGGCTCAGCTCCCAGGTTTTGTTCAGTGATGGATGGGGACGAACGCATTGTGTCCCCCGGAGCCATTTAATCATGGATTTGATGCTCGGCATGGATCCTGGAGCTCTACCGGAGGCAGACTGGGATGTGCTCAGCACGGCCTCTCTGCATGGCAGCATTCCGGGCTCGTGAGCCGCCACATCCCTCTGCTACCAAGACAAATTAGAGGAACCCGGCTCATTTTATGGCTTGCTCCGAGCGGGTCAGCCTGGAGGCCACCACAAAAGGATCCTCTGCAAATCAAATATGCAGCTACAGAGATTTGGAAGGGAATGCACACGGAAAAACGTCGCATTTGGTCAATTCGCCGCCTCTTGGCGTGCGGCGTTTTCGCAGCTGCAGGCAAGAAAAACGGAGCCACTCATTTAATGAAGCCTTGGGAAAGAAAGCTGTGGAGAGCTTCCCCCTTCCCAATTATTCTTGTGAAATACACAGCTTGGGAAAGCACACAGGCGCAACCAGCTGTAAATCTGGGGTTAGTAATAAAATCTTCTCTCCCTGTCTAGGACAGCTGGAAAGGGAAACGCTCCAACCTGTTGCTTAACATGCTGGGGAAATCGCCACTGAAAAGGAGAGTCGGCAACAGAATCCAAGAGAACTCCATTCCAGCACTGGCCAGCAGCCTTTGCTGTGTTTCATGAGCTAAAAAAATCTTCAGAGAACTGAAGGGAAGCATTTAGAAGTAAGACCCCACCATGAAGAGCTTCCTGGGAAACCATAGCAGGGGCATGGACGACTGCAGAGGCTCCTGTGAGCTCTGTTTTGGCCCCACATCTTAGGAAATGAGAGCCCAAAATCTGCTTTTAGCATGCTCTCCGCTGTGGGACCGAGTGCTGAGTGTCAGAGGGGTCGGGCTTTGCTGGAGCTACTTCTCCATGACTCAAGAATCTTCAAGTCTTGCATCACCCCAACCCCTTTCGGTGGCTCCCATCAGTTTTTTCCCCACATTACTGAAGGGAGAGCCACTGGTCTGTGCTGTGGGACAAGCAGGAAGCACTTGGGCAGGGAATGATTTCATAGAACCACAGAATCATTGAGGTTGGCAAAGACCTCTAAAATCACTAAGTCCAACCATTAACCCAGCACCACCACCTTCACCACTAAACCATGTCCTCAAATGCCACATCCCTATGGTTTTTAAATCACCCCAAGAATAGTGATTCCACTCCTGTCCTGGGCAGCCTATGCCAGGGCTGGACAACCCTTTCCATGAAGAAATTTTCCCTAATATCCAATCTAACACACCTTGGAGTAACCTGAGGCTGTTGCCTCTTGTCCTGTCACTTCTTACCTGGAATATTTCAGATTATTTCACCTTTGCCAATCTCACCATGTTGTCGCACGTGCTGTGGGCCAAATTCAAAGCTCTTGGGCTTTTCATAAGAAAAAATCCTGATTTGATAAGGACAGCATCCCTGATTTCCCATCCCTTGGGCATGGGCAGGAATTGTGTCACTCCAACTCGCAGCACAAAAGCCTTTGTGGGCTCTTTATCCTTCGCACTAAACCAGCACCAGCCTCTACAAGACCTTGATTTAAAACTCTCTTTCTCCCCCAGGGCTATCCCAGCCAGCTCCACAGCGATTCCGGCAGGAATGGCTTTCCCAGCGGGTGTTTGCAAAGTGCTAGACTCAGCAGAGCAATATCTCAGCGGGGAATCCCATAGCCCTTAATTTATCGATTACCGTTAGCAGTGATAACACTAATAACAGCAGCAGAGATTAAAATATTCTCTGCACAGGCACAGAGAGCTTCCCAGAGCTCTGCCAGCTGGGAAAAGGCTGCCACGGTGATGTCTTTTTGGATTTCACTCCAAATCCACCTCATCACACGCAGTCCCAGAGGGGCAGCGAAATCCCACGGAGCCACAGGGTTGTGGCTGTCACCTGAGGTCACTCGCTGTGACTGTGACGGGCAGCGTGGGATGGAGGCGGCCGGTTTTCCTGTTCCCTGAGCAACTCAGCCCTGAGCCAGCTGGGCAGCCTCTTCCCAAGGGGCTTTCCCACTGCTGAGGTCCACACTTGCCAGCTTTCCTCGGGGAGGGGGCATTGTCAGCCCTTTCCTGGAAGTCCTTCGTGACACCCGGTGGCAGCAGCTGGGTTATTTATGCGGCTCCGCTCGCCGCCAGCGAGTACAATGCACAAAGTGGTGCCTGGTAGCTGCTCACAGAGGGATGCAGGGCACACAAGCCAAACTGCAATCACGGCTTTCATTTAAGTAAAAGCTCTGCGTGCCTCTGAGTACCAGGAGGAGAGGGGGAAAAAAAGCCCTCTTTAAATAAATCACAGGCTTTTCTTCCCAGCGTCTTATGAACTTCCCTCAATGGGAGAGTGCAGTGAGTCAACTGAGGCCATTATAATTTTTCTTATGTAAAAAAAGTCCTTTCTGCAGATATTTAAAATGAAAACATGAAATTAATGTGCCGGTCTCTTTTCCCCCACCATCCAATGCAGCTGTATCTGATGTGCAACTTGCCAGCGTGGGTGCACCAGCTGAAGTCCCCCAAAACAGGGAATGCAGATTTTATTACTTAATTTAGGCTTGGAGCTGCCTATGCACGTACTGAACATGGCAGGGAGATTTGTGGGGTCAGATGGTCAGGTTGCCCAGAGAGGTTGTGGATTCCCCAGCCCAGGAAGTGTCCAAGGCCAGGCTGGATGTGGCTTGGAGCAACCTGGGACAGTGGAAGGTGTCGCTGCCCATGGGAGGGGGTGGGATGGGATGTTTCAGTGTGCCAGGGCCTCACCACCCTCACAGGGAAGACTTTCTCCCTATTATCAATCTAACCCTGCCTTCTGGCAGGGGGAAGCCATTTCCCCCCGTGTCCTGCCCCTCCATCCCTTGTCCCCAGTCCCTCTCCAGCTCTCCTGGAGCCCCTTTAGGCCCTGCAAGGGGCTCTGAGGTCTCCCTGGAGTCTTCTCTTCTGCAGCTGAACACCCCCAGCTCTCCCAGACTGGCTCCCGAGCAGAGGGGCTCCAGCCCTCGGCGTATCTCCATGGCCTCCTCTGGACTCTCTCCAGCAGCTCCACGTCCTTCTGATGTTGGACCCGGGGCTGGGGCAGCTCTGCAGGTGGGGTCTCACCTGAGCAGGGCACAGGGGCAGAATCCCCCCTCCCCTGCTGCCCACGCTGGGGGATCAGCCCAGCACAGGATGGGTTTTCTGGGGGCCAGCACATGTGGCTGGGGCATGTCCAGCCAAAAAGGCTCATGTTTGGCTTTCCCAAGAACCAAATCATCCACCTAGAAGCCCCAAGAGAGAAGTGGGTTCCCAAGAGAAGGATAAATATCTGTGTAAATCACTGTAGGTGTCAGGATGCTGCTCCCTGCATCCCCAGCTATGACCACGACGGGGCTCAGCCACACTGGGAACTTTTAAAGGCAGGAACTGGGGAACAGGCAGGTGATTTGGGGCAAAACTTTGGCAAATCCCTGAAAAAAGGAATGAAATTGCACAAACGGGTGTCCAGGTCCCTGTTTCTTGCGAATCCCCGGCGAGCCACGAGCGTGTGGCACCAGCATGGATGGAAAGGCATCCTCCAGTGTCATTAACTGGGAAATAAATCCCCAGTGGGTGTCATGGATGGAAAGGCAACCTCCAGCGTCCTTAACTGGGAAATAAATCCCCAGTGGGTGTCTCGCCTCTGCTGCCCGGTTTTATATCTGGAACTAATTTCGTCGTCATTCCGATGAGTGACGAGATAATTGCTGCAGCTGGGCTATTCAGCCTGCTCCAAAGAACCCCCTTTTTTCCATTAATTCAGGCAGTGATTACAGACTCCCGGCCAAATTTATTTCTGCTGCGTGTAACCCCATTAAAGGCAGCGCCTTCACCCTGGGGATGGGCTCAGCCCGTCACAGCCCTCGCTGTTTAAACGGTGCGTTCACGTTTCTTTGTTCTGTGGGAGACAAAGGAAAAGCTATTTTCCTAGATCAAAAAAAAAAAAAAATTTTAATCAATAGGGAAATCCGCCGTCTCCCTGCGCAAAAATGGACACTTAAGTCACAATCCCAGATAATTAGAAATGATCCATTTTTGCGCCAGAGTCAAGAAAATGCCCAAATTGCTGCCTGCAAAATATCTCTGAATTATTCTCTGTTCTTTAAAGAGAGCTGGGCGAGGGGAAGGAGGAGCGTGACGCTCGCCTGGCACGGCCGCGACGCTGACAGAGCTGGGGACAATGATCACAAACTCTTCCCCGAGCAGCTGGGAGAGATTTGGAGTCGAGGAGGGCTTTGTGCAGAGGAGGGCACTGCGTAAAAGCGAGACAAGAGCTAAAAAAGGAGGAGGGGTGAAGCTGCCCGGGATAATCGCTGGGAGAGCATCTGCAGGAACGTCCACAAAGCCCCTCGTGTTGATGCTCTCTTCATTTTTTTTCTGCTCTTCTGTGTTGTGCTGGCAACACAATAAAACGAGGCAAGGTCTGGCGATACAAAATAAGATTTGATTGCTGCTGGTTTTCCCAATTGTAAGAATAATAACGTGAGGAAGAGGGGTTGTACATCGGATTGAAAGCGTCTGCAGGCGGGGGCTGTGTGAATGCGATTCCTATTCTTGCCAGCGCCGTAATATTCCCTGTTTACCAGCTAAAAGGAAGCTAAAATTAGGATATAAAAGTGTCTTCCACCGAGGGAACAGAAATAAATTGCCCTATTGTCAAGAGAAGGGCGTGGGGAATCTCCCGTCTCTGACCTTGACTTTGACCCCGTCTGCCTTTCTCCCTTGTGCCACCCCGAGCTTTTCATCTCGTCCTTCACCTTGCTCGATCTTTACACGGGGAACAATGGGAGCGGAGCTGTCAAGTTAAATGGCAATTTACAGCTGAAACAAAGGGGCTAGGGTTTTACACCACGGCCTCTGGCAGCCCATTAAATGAAAACAAACCACTGATCTCATTAGCGAGAGCTCCCAGGGCGGCTCCTGCCGCCGCCTCCCGGCGCTGAGCTGCTCTGAAGGCAGAGGAGACGAAATCTTGGAAAGGAAATACAGGAAATTTCCTATTTTTCTTCTGTCAGAAGGGGTGTTTTTACAATCAGAATCATAGAATCGTGGAATGGTTTGAAGAGACCTTAAAAAGCTTCTATTCCAATCTCTTGCCATGGGCAGGGACACCTTCCACTATCCCGGGTTGCTCCAAGCCCTGTCCAACCTGGCCTTGGATAATTCCAGGGATGTTGCAGCCACAGCTTCTCTGGGAATACCTGTGCCAGGGCCTCACCACTCTCATCATAAAATATTTCTTCCAAATATCTGTTCTTTCTAGGTTCCGGTTGGAAGATCTCACTGGTAGGGAGCTCAGGCAGAGTAGTGGGGTGGAGGGGTTTGGGTTTCACTCCTGACCCCTCATTTAATTTATCCCATCATAAAGTAAAGAAAACCATGCAGCCCTTTTTAAGATGTTGATGCAGATGAGTTAAAACTGTCCAAGGGCAGGTTGGTAGAGCTGCAATTGCAATGTAAACCTTCCTGCAATCAAACAGCCACAAAGAGCATCACCCTGTTCCTCCTGGGATTCAAAAGCAGTTAGAGAACTCTCACTTGATTAAAAAATTTTTCAAAAAGAGAAACCCAAACAGGAAAAATTATGTCCAAGAATGGACATAAATATCAAGTACAAACACTAGGCAGTACAGGATTTAAAAATATAAAAGCTAGAACCTAAGGCATCAACACCACTGGGGGATGCACCTTTGAAACATCAGGAGGTTTAGAGCTGGTGATCAGTCATTTCTTGTCCATGTTTATGATCTGAAGAAGCTTCAGCAGAGGCACAGGAAAGTGCAGATGACAGTTCAGCAGGGTGAGAGTCGAGTGCCCGTTGCACGTGCAAAACCTTCACTTGAGCTGGGTCTATTTTCTCCCTAAATGATCTACAAAAGGCTTCTGGAATTAACATTCCTGAGGGAACAGCTGGAGCTGTGTCAGGTTTGGGTCGGATATCAGGGAAAGGTTCTTCCCCCAGAGGGTGCTGGGGCACTGCCCAGGCTCCGCAGGGAATGGACACATTCCCGAGGCTGCCAGAGCTCCAGGAGTGTTTGGACAACGCTCCCAGGGATGCACAGGGTGGGACTGTTGGAGTGTCTGTGCAGGGCCAGGAGTTGGACTGGATGATCCTGGGGGGTCTCTTCCAACTCAGGATACTCCACGATTAAATAAATCACATCATTATTAATTTAAATGACACTCAGAAATACTTACACACCTGAGAAAACTTTGCTCATACAGGAAATGCTCTGCCTCAGGAAGGTTTTTACCTCTCACTCCCTGAATTTTTAAAAAAGTCCTTTCTCTCTAGGTGCACCTGTATGTGCAGAGGTGGGCAAGCTCCTGGTTTCTAAAAGCATCAATTTGCTATCAAATAACATAAAATATTTGAGGCTGGATGTGTGATGGGTCATGAGCTGAGGTTTCCATCTTGTGCTGCTCCAGCTCCTTGCTCCACTGGCGCCAGGAGGCAGCAAATCCACAAAAAAAGGTGCAAAGGCAAAGAAAAAAACATATCATGGCTGTTGCTTTGCCTCCTGTGGCTGCTGCTGAGCTGGGGAAGTAGCAAATTGCACCACCCTGGTCCTGGTTTTAATTGCAGCAGATTCTTCCTCTGGGTCTGCAGAGCTTTGCTGGCTCCCGCTGTCCTTTTCCTCTACATCCGGGCAAAACCTGGAATTTGCTTTCACCTACAGCAGGAATTTGCTTTCACCTACAGAGGCAGAAAGGAGCCCTGTGACCAGAGCTGAGGGGGCTCTCTGTCCTGGAAGGGCCATACAGGGATGCCTCATGCCTGCAACAGGAATTCCCATATTCCAGGTCCCGGTATTATCCCAGGATCTCTGGGAGTGACCATGACATTTGTGACAGGAGTCCCCAGCTGCTTGAAAACAGCAGGAGAAATGGCATTTCTGACCAAAAGGGGAGCCACAAACCTCGAGGAGAAGCTTTAAGTGCAGAGTTTAGTGACAAGGAGCCATTGCTCCATCGTAGCCTGTGGGATCGCTCCTTCCCCCAGCTCTCAGGACCAGCAGAAAGGGATAAAAACAACACTGGTGATCCAAAAGAATTGATCTGGGAGTTTATTTTACCTGCAGGAGGCCCTTGCTCAGGTCCCTTCTCTGAAACACGCACAGAAAATTCCAGGGATGCCCCATCCCTGGAAGTGCTCAAGGCCAGGTTGGACGGGGCTTGGAGCAACCTGGGAAGGGAGGTTTGGTCCCTGCTGGACTCACAGAGAAGGGATTCACAGAGCTGCTTCCTCCTGCAGGCTCAGACAGTTTTGCTGTTTGGTTTTTGTCATCTGTCCATGCATTTCCCTCCTGCTCAGCTGCCAGGATCTGCACACCAATTACACCCAGACTGCTGCGGGCCATGATCCCCACTGCCAACACCAGTGCAGGCCTCCTGCAGGAAAACAGGAGTCATTAAAATTAATAACAGCCTGCCAGGCACTCAAGACACAGTGAATAAGCATTTAAACTCAGACCTAAAGGCTGCCCTCGTGGGGCTTGGAAGCTGAAGAAACAAGTTTCAAACAATTGTGTGTTCATGCTTGGATTTTAATTACATCCACGTGGAGACACCATTTGGTATTTCATGAGCATTGCTCTTAAAGGCATGAATTTGGGATAACCACAAAAGCCCAGGGAGGCAGTGAGTAAATCCATCCATCCATCCATCCATCCATCCATCCATCCATCCATCCATCCATCCATCCATCCATCCATCCATCCATGTTTGACTGTGATTTCAAGACCCTGTGCCCCTTTATTAGAGCCATCTCACCCCAGCCTGGTAAATCCTGTGTGAAGGCAACGGGAGGGAAGCCAGGCCTGAACTGCAGGGTCTGTAAGGAGCTCCCAGACAGATGCTCAGTAAATCAGGGGACTTACATGATCCCATAAATCACGATCCTCATTAGGGTCAGAGGCTGCACGTGCTGCACAAAGCGCTGCCCAGGAGCTGCTGGGCTCCTCCCGTGGGAGAGTTTCTCTCCATGGCAAATTGCAAATCACTGGAGTGTGCAAAGTCCTTGTCTCAGAGGAGTCCAGCACTGAACAAAACTAATCCTGGTCTTTTAGGGATTCTGCTCTCACCTGGAAGTCTGTCTCTAGGCGAGGGAGGAAAGAAGTCATTTGTTTCTCCAAACACATCCCTGAATGTCACCCACTGGAAGGCACAGGGTGGGCACCAGGCACAGCCCAGGACCACCATGGATGTTGATATTCCAGTGGAAAAGGGAATTTGTGATTTATTTGCACAAACACTGCTCTGGCATGGAGGTGCTTCTGATTATATTCATCCACAGGGTTACCCTTAAGCCAGGCTCCATCAGGAATGTGCTGCCTGCTTAATATCTTTATTTTCCTGTTTGTTTTCTTGTTCATCTCCTGGTTCCTCTAACAGGAAGAGCTGCAATTCCCAGTGTTTAAAGCTGAGCAGGTTAAATCCCGTGGTGTAATTTCATTATCTTCTTCAGGTATATGGAGCATGAAGTTAATGGGATCAGAGCTGTTCTGGGTTAGCCAGGCACAAAAACGAGGGGAAAATCAATCCATAAAGGTGAATTGGCTGTGGCTGAACACAAACTGACACAAACAGCCTCTTAATTAGCAACAGGGATAATGAAATCACTTGGGCAGGGAAGCATGAGCATGTGCACGCATCAGAGAATCAGGGAATGGTTTGGGTTGGAAGGGACCTTCAATCCCAACAATTCCACCCCCATCCATGGGCAGGGACATCTCCCACCAGCCCAGGGTGCTCCAAGCCCCATCCAACCTGGCCTTGGACACTCCCAGGGATCCAGGGGCAGCCACAGCTTCTCTGGGCACCCTGTGCCAGGGCCTCCCCACCCTCACAGGGAGGAATTCTTCCCAATATCCCATCTATCCCTGCCCTCTGGCAGTTAAAACCCAACTTTAAACTGAAAGTTTAAACTCAGCCCTCACCTTCAGGCAGAAGCAGTGCAGCCCCATTTCGAAATTTCATTTCTTTCCATAAAATTTCATTTCACTTCATTTCGTTCCAAAAAATTTCATTTCATTCCACGAAATTCCGTTTCACTTCCCTTCATTCCATGAAATTTCATTACATTTAATGAACTAAAATGACACTTAAAATTTTATTTCATTTTACTTCATTCCACAAAGTTTTGTTTCATTTCATAAAATTGCTTTTGATTTCATTTAATTCCATAAAACGAAAAGAAATTTACTTCCATGAAAAAAAATTTTGAAATTTCATTTCATGTCATTTCACAAAATTTCCTTGCATTTCATTTAATTCCATGAAGTGGAATGAAACTTCCTTTAATGAAACAAAATTTTGACATTTCATTGCACTGCATTGCACAAAATTTCATTTCATTCCATTCCATTCCATCAAAGTTCATTTTAATTCATTTCATTCCGTTCCATGAAATTTCCTGTGCCCTCCAACACTGTTCCTTCAACAACACCCACACAATTTTGAAGGGAAAAGGAAAAGGAAAGGTGGAGGAATTCTCTGAAAAAGTCACAGCTGAGAGGAGCTGCCATACTCCCAAGGAGCTTCCAAGGAAACAAAAAGAGATGGTTCCCAACCGAGCTGGGTCACTTTGATCGAAGCATTAAAAAAAGTTATTTTCACCTCTGCAAGGGACAAGCTCTCATCACCTAAAGCTAAACCAGAGGTGACCAAATCCAGGAGTGACCAACCCCTCCAGCATGGCTACTTTCCAGCAGAAATGCAGATTTCTCTTAAAAATAAGGGTGATTTGTGGGGGGGGGTTTTCAATATTCCGTGTTTAAACCCATTCATTCATGGAAGGGCAGCAGTTTGTGCTTCCTTGTCAAACCTCATCCTGAACTCTTCAAGGATGCCCCATCTATAGCATAAAGTTTAAAATCTTTGTTTTAATATCATCTTCAAAACATCTGCAAGTGCCCAGGAACCATAATCACTTCAGAATAAGACAGGGCAATACCTGGAAAAGGATGAATTTGGGGCAAAACAAGCCATTGCTAACAGCATTTCAAACCTTGCCCAGAGTCAGCACTGTGGAATGGTGAACTCCAGGTGTATTTTTAGTGACCTTTTTTTTTTTGCACTCCATTTAAAAGAATCAGATGTCAATGCCAAGCATTTCCTTTTCTGTAAGGATGGAGCCCCAGGTTTCTTCCTCTTGACTATAAAAAGAAGTTTTGCCCTTTTTTGAGTGCTTCAGGAACTCACACATGGGATCTGACATGATAAGGACATGCACAAGAGCAGAGCAGGGAACCCAACATATCACAGGCACGCCTCAGAATAGCAGGGAAAGGAAACAAAGGGGGAAAATTACCCCCAAAAAATGTTTTGGATTTGTAAAGGTTATAAAAACTAAGTCCTGCTGCCCTTCCATAGAGCCAGAAACACCGCCTGGATCCCCTCATGGTGGGAAGGGCTCTGCCTGACCCAGGAGTGACGCCGGCTGGAAAACCTGGAAATTGCAGAAATTTCCTTGCTCGGAAAACCGCGGCTGGAGAGGGAACTGCGGGAGTCAGGGGCTACAATTCGCAGTGGTTATTTGTGCTTTTTTCAAAGCTAAACCATCACAGGACTGTTCCATCCTGTCTCATTTCTGCCATCCATTTAACCTTTTGTGTTGTATTTCTCCCCAGATATTCCAGCGCAGTTCCCGGGATTTTTGCCCGGCAGCAGAAACCACGAGCTGCTTGAAGCTCACAAAAATCCTCGCTCGAATTTGTTCTGGGAACACACTCCAGGCATAATTCCCTCTGCAAATTCCAGAGGCTAATTAGCCAGCCATTAAAGAATAAATACTGACCCTGGAATTATGGAAGGGAGGGAGGGGAATGATGCTTTTACTTCCATCAGGAGAGCCAAAGGATATAAAAAATTCATCAGTGTACACCTGAGCAATTTCCTAAGCAGAACCAGGAAATAAAGTCATAATTACTCCTGACTTCCAGAGCATCCAGGTTTCTTAGCCTTCTGTGGAGTGTTTTCAGATGTTTTGCTTATATATATATATATAAAATTAATATCAGCATATTTCTAGATTTCAATCTCTGTCCGAAATGTCACCCCTGTCTCCCTGAGCAATTCACTGATGCCTTTCCCTCCAAGGTGTTCTCTGTCCCCTGTACATTACCTCAGACTTTAAACCCAAAATGTTCACTCTGTCCCCCATAGTTTACCTCACATTCCCCCCTACAAAATGTTTATTCCATCCCTTACAGGTTTTATCCCTCTGATGCCTTGATGTGGCTACCTGAAAACAGAGGCTGGACAAGAATAAGAGAATAAAAGGAGGTGTTTATTTGAAAGGCCTTCAAAGGTTCACCTTGGGAGTGTAAAGCCTACCAGGGACTCCACCCAAGATGGGCCCTGGGTCATGGGTTCTTCACACTTTTACAAGGTTGGTCCATTTGCATATCAGGGTTAATTATAATTTCAGTTAATGATGTAATTACCCCAAGCTTGCTCCTCCTCTCAAGGCTTTAGTTTACACGTGTTGGGGCCTGGGACAATCAAGGTGTCCTTGAAGAGCAAACCTAGAGAGGGTTTGTTATGTCTAAGCAGCATGAGTGAACAGTAGTTAACAGGCTACAGGAAACTTCAGAGTTACACACTGGGCACTACAGGATTTGAAAAATATAAAAGTTAAAACCTAAGGCATCGCCTCAAACCTTCCCTACCTGTCCCCTAGTGATAACCTCAATTTTACCACCAAAATATCACCTGTTAGTCGCCTCAATTTTACATCAAAGTCTTCGTTTTCTCCAGCACAGACTAATTCAGATTTTACTCCCAAAACGTTCATTTTATCCCCCAAAACACGGGAGAAACGGGGACAACTCCGACCTGCAGTACCGGGCGTTCCCCACAGGGCGGCAGCACCGGGCGGGAAGCGCCACTGCGCGCGCGCCGCTCGCTTCGTTCCATCCCACCCTTAATTACGGGGGGAAAGCGGGATTCCCTCCCGTCCCTGCGCATGCGGCTTTTTTGGGGTGGTTTTCGTGGATTTTTGGTTCGGCTCCGTTCGTTTTTTGGTTTGGTTTGGAGGTGTTTTTTTGTGTGGGTTTGGGCTTTTTTTTGGTTGCAGTGCCACCGAGCCATTGGGGGGGGGCTGCAGTTCCTCGTTTTCACCACCCGGTGGCAGCAGCGACTCAAGTCAAGGCGCGATCTCGAACTTTTCTTACCTTTTCAAGCCTTTTATTCTTTTAATTTATAAATACAGAAGTTGAATTTGTGCTTTCAAACCCTACGGTTCTATAGCCAGAGCTCTCTTATATCCTAAAATCCTGTATATTAGATAGCAGACGCGGGGGGGTGTTTTGAAATCAATTTTTATCTGAGTTCATTTTGTCACTATGTACAAAAATGAGGAGCTTTAAAGGTTTTAGTGTTTACACACACACACACACACACACACACACACTCCCTGTGAGTTTCCGGGCATTTTTGGGGCTGTAACCTCCCTTTTCGTGAGGGCCCACCTGCCCTCCTTGATTCCCTATTCATCCCTTCCCTCGTGCCACTACGGAGCTGGAAGTCAAGAGTGGAAATGTAAAGAGTAAACTGGAAAAACAACCCCACATCTCAATAACTCACTTTATAGTAAAATGATGTGCCTTTGTTTACATACATCCAGTAAAAATACTCCCTCTGTTTACATATATACGGTAAAAATACTCCCTCTAGAAAAGTCCTGGATTTCTTTTTTGCATTCACTGAACTGGCACAGCTGCAAACTGATTCCATTAAATTCTTATCTCCAAACTACAAAGTTATCCTTCAAGGAGGGATTTTTGGGCTGTCACACAGTTAGGAGGGACCTCTGGCCAGCTGCACTGGCCCCACCGATGCCCATTGGTCCTAAATCACGTAATTCTCTTCATTAATTAGCATTCTATCCCTATTAGTTAATGATTTCTCGCTCTCATCTGGCCCACATTCTTTAGCCCTATAATCATCTTTCCAACTTTCCGGCCCTTAATCCCCTCTGCATCTTTTGGTTCCTCCAACCAAAACCAATTTATGGTCCCTGAAGGGCCATAAATTTACAATCCCACACGTCCAATCTTCCATCTCCCTCTGGCTTTATTGAGGCTTGCCGGGGTTAATTTGGGCAAAATTAACGTTTGGGTGATTGAATGGCCAACGTAACAATAATTTAACCGGTGCTGGACGCGATGGGAGGGCCACAAAGCGCAGCTTTTTTGGGGAAGGAGAGCGATTCCCGTTTTCCCGAGCATCCCAACCCCGGGATTGCGGGGAGCGCTGGCTGCGCATGCGCGGCGGCCCCGCCCGGCCGGGATCCGCCCGGGATCCGCCCGGGATTCGGGACAGCACCGGGAAAACGGCCCCGCCCCGGTGGGCCCGAGCCCGGATCGCGGCATTCCCCCGGGAGCAGCTCCGGGGTGAGCCGGGATCGGGAAGCGCCGCCGGCTGCGGGGGGAGCGGCACCGGGCAGGGCCCGGCCCCGAGCGCGGACGCGGCAGCGGGGAAAGGAGCTTTCTTCCCGAATTCCTCGCGGAAAGCCTTCTCCAGGGTATTTGGGAGCTGGGAGGTGAAAAACATAAACCTTTGCTTCCGTGGGAAGTTCAATTAGTCCTTACTTCCCGTGTTAAATGCGATTAATGCATCCAAGAACAGCAGCCTCGGGCGGGGTTAACGTGGAGCAAACTTGAAGGAAAAGGTGGGGAAAAACCCCAGTTCAGGGGTGGAAGGTGCACCTTAAAAAAAAATCAGAGATCAGGCAGGGGGATTTATTCCTGGTTTTGCTTTAATTGCAGCACCGAAATGCTCCATCAATGCCCCAGGTTGGGGGAACAAAGCTGGACCCTGTGCTTCCCTCCCCATCCATCCCTGCCACAGCGACCAGTGCAGGGAAAAATGCCTTGGCAGCAAGGAATAATGTCTGGAAAACACAGATGGGGTGTGGGGGAGCCCAGCAAAGTTGCTGGTTTGCTCTGACACCCCTTGGTGGCTTGGCCACCCTTCAGGCACACACGGCTGTCCCAGTCCCAGTACAGCCCAGTACAGGTGTTCCTGTCCCTGTCCAGCTGTCCCAGTCCCTGTTCAGCTGTCCCAAACCCTGTCCAGCTGTCCCAGTCCCAGTACAGCCCAGTACAGGTGTCCGTGTCCAGCTGTCCCTGTCCCTGTTCAGCCATCCCAAACCCTGTTCAGCCGTCCCAAACCCTGTCCAGCTGTCCCAGTCCAGCCCAGTACAGGTGTCCCTGTCCCTGTCCAGCTGTCCCAGTCCAAGGACATCCCAGTAGAGCTCTCCCAGTCCCTGCAGAGACCTCAACAGCCAGAGCCACCTTGGCACATCCTGGTTTTCCAGGTGGGACGTGCCACAGGGTTTCCTGTGGGACAAGTGCTGCCTTCCCTTGCTCCCAGGATCCGGGCACCAGTGAGGGAGTGTTGCTGCCTAAATCTTCTTTAAAAAAAACCCCAAAACAGTACAGGAAATACGAATATGAAAATATCACAGTAAGATTGAAACTTTAGATTCAGGTCACATCCAGGGCAGAAGGAGTTCAGGTTGTAGGAGCCATCGGAATGCAGGGCCCTGGAGGACAATTCCAGCCTGCTCCAGCACGTGGGTGTATCCTGGGATTTTCCATGCAGCCTCAGTGGTGACTCCCTGCCCACAGCACGTTCTGGGCCCATGAATTATTTGTGTTTCTATCAGGTTAATGTGTGTGTTGACATGGTGTCATCCCGGATTCTTAATCAAGATGCCAGGGAAGATGGAGCACCTGCCCCGTGAGGCTTCATTAGCCGTGCCCATAATCTCATCACAGAGTTATTACAATTCCTATAAAGTTTAATTCTGAGAATTCCAGCCTGTCACTCAAGCACGAGGTCCCCCTGACAGCACAGCTCTCGTGGTGGGGTTTGAGTTGGCTGTTGTTCCACAGGAGCACCTGGGAATTCTGCAGGAGCTTGTCCTTGCTCTGCTGCTCTGTCCACACATGAGTTGAAAAGGTTTTGCAATAATTTCCTGCCTCATTTTCAGTGATTCTGACTTAAAATGCCTTTTTCTAAACTCCTATAATGTTATAGGAAAAAAAAACCCAAACCTATAAAGGTTATAATGAGTGATTTTAATGCTAATATAAAGCGACGATTCTTACTAAGATTTGATGATTTTATGTCAATAAAAGCACAAGCCTAAAGCCATTTATTTATAATTGATTATAGCACTGATGAGTAGAGTAACACATAATATTTTCTATTATACAGGGTCTGGAATAATCTTGTTTTCAGTAGCTTGATTTTCTGCGAACTCTTTTGCTTTTTTGTGTTTATTCTTCTGTTCATCCTGACCTTTTCAAAGAAATACTTTCCTTTCTAGGCTAGGTGGACAAAAGGATTCACACCAGATGCCATCCACACTGCACAGCCCATTTATTCTCTAGTAAACCCACTTATTTATGCAGCTTCATCTGTTTTCCAGATGAGAATATTCCTGTTTCCCAGGGGTTTGAAGCTTACTCTGAAAATGGCACCTTTTAAAACCAATTCTCCTTAATCCCCTTTAACCAGTGGCTTTGGTGCTACACCTTTTTAGACTTGGATATTATTTAATAATGTTTTTTCACAACAAACTAAGCATGTAGGATGATGTGCAATTGCTGAGTGTCCTCAGCAGCCACGAATCACTCATTACAAAGAAGTTTTCTTTCTGCCCCTTTCTAGTTCTGCAGAATTTGTGTCTCCTTGCATTGAGCAAAATGCACATCACCAGCCCTGACACCTGGAGAGCTCTGTTTTATTGAGCAATCACTTCATGTCACATGGGCTGCCAGAACTTGCAGTTTACACAATTCTCAGAAAATTGTGGTGGGATCCCTCGGGATGGGCTCTGTCAGTCCACCCAATGACTAAATGAGGATGTCATTTTACCACAGCAAGCACTTACACAGAATTCCTCAGTTCTCCAGCCTCACCAGAGCCCAGGGAGGGCTATAAAAGAGGTCAAATATTGTACAGAGTACTGCATGTAAATCGTATTAATATTGCTAAGCAGAGATTAATTAAGACACCACAATTACGAGGAAATGAAATTCAGTTGGTAAGGAGCTGATGAGGGACCTATTTTAACAAAACCAATTTAAAAGAAGCATAGTCCTGTAGAGCGCCAAAAATGAGAAAATTCATTCAAAATTAGGAAAACTGTGTCTGCTTCAGCATCAAAGCTCATTTTCCTCTCTGAAACCAATGCTAAGGCCCAGCTCTTGTGGATCTCTGACAGGATGGGTTTTGTTTCCTTGTTTGAGAAAGCTCTGGGGGCTTGCAGAGTTCAGCAGCATTGAAGCCTCATCAGAAAAAATTCAGACAGACAAGTCCTTTCCCAGATTCAGTCACGTAATTGAGTAAACTCTGCTGTAAATTGAAAAGCTCCAGGAGAGACACTGATTAAAGTGGTATCTGGCAGTTTTTCATTTGACAATCAAATTATATCAGAGGACTAATCAAAGAAAAATACCTACATGATCTATGTCTGTATTTATAACATTTTCACCAGCTCTGAAGTGTTCACCCCAGTTTTGAAAGTCAGGCTGTGATCACTCTGTTTTGTCTTCACTGACAGGCATCCTAAGGAACCCTAGAAATTCAGATTTTTCTCTGATGATTCTTCAGCCAGATAGAAACTCATTTCTTGCTCTTCTCAAGCCTTACAGAAATTCTTACTCCAGAGTGCTGGAGGCTGTAGGAAATGCAGTATCTTGTCTCCTTGGTGACCATAAAAGAGCTGTTTGTGTGAGCTGAGCATACCACACAAATGACAGGCCTGGGTTCTGGCCAGACCCCAACTGTGTGAATCCAAGGTTGCTTCAAACTTTTACTGATTCTGCTGGGAAGAAAGCTGTAGGAAGAAAAGATGATCCTAGTTCATATCAAGAAGGTGTGTGTAGTTATACCAACACTTTTCTTTTTTGAAGCATTTCCTGTATCTTTAGAAACAGCATTGAATGTTTTGCATGGGTTTAGTGAAGAGAGGATTTTAGAAAGGCTCTTTGCTCACGAAGTAAAAAAGAGAATTTTTTTAACAGGAAAATGCTGGCTCTTGTGCTTCAGATTGAAGGGAGATTATGGGGGGAACAAATGTCATATTCAAGGTCTGTGGAGGAGCTCATCCCAGGTGTTTGACACTCTGAAGGACAAGGGTTGGCTCTCCACACCCACAAAGTAAAATTCATGGATATGCAGGATGTTCTTGCTGCATCCTGCTGGCCTTTTTTGGCTACAACAGCTGGGGATGAAGGAGCAGGGACTGTTGTCCCCGGGGGTTGGGTGCAACCTCCTGGCCAGTGCAGAATTAGGAGGTGGAGTTCCCAGCCTTGCTTTGCAGCAGCTGATGGATGCACCAGAGCCAGGCTGGGGGATCACCTCACACAGCTCCGTGCTGCCAACATTTGAAACTGCTCCAGCTGCACCTGTAAGAGCCTCTCTGCCACGTTTTTCTGTAGTGAAAACATTCTTTTTCCTGACCACATGCATTTTGCCTTTTCTTCCTGTGGGTTTATGAGAGTATGGACAACAATTGCTTTGGAGAACGATTAGGAATCTAAATTATTACTGAGCTGTGCTTTCAAGTGAATGGGAAAGGGAGAGCCTCACTCATTGCTGTTCTTTATTTATTGTATTTCTCCCGTTCAGATGCATCACCAGGCACGTAACACCCATGTGGAGAAGCCATGAATTCCAGAAAATTACCCTCAGAACCACGGAGGATATTTCCTGCTGCTAAAGCCCCCAGCCAGCAGCCATCCCACATCCTGGTGGTGGATGTCACCTCCCCTTCCTGGGCCAACACTTGCTCCGTGCTCTCCGAGGCTCTGGAAAACGTCCTGTGCCTGGCGTGTGGCCTGGCAGGGCCCTGCCGCGTGCCCCTGCTCAGCCTCTACGTGGTGCAGCCCCAGCAGGAGTGTCTGCTGCCCTTCACGGTATGCCCCAGGCTGTGCTGCTGCTCAGGAGGGGAAAAAAAAAAAAAAAGTTGTGATTTATATCTAAATTTATATCTAAAAGTCTGTATTCGAATTTATATCTAAGTGTCAACCCTTCTCCAAACGATCGTTTCACGGACCTCACGGAAGAGGTGGATTTTCTGAAAGGATGAAGTTTAAAAGGAGGAGTGTCATTTTTTTATCTGATGTGCCTAAGTTAGGTTTTGCGCTCTTCCTTCCTTCCAAAAACATCTGGTTTTGGAGCATCTGTTGCACCTTTCACGTGCTGCTTTGTGCTGTACTGCTTCTCTGTCAGAATTGTCACACACGACTCGAGCTGTAATAATTTGGACACTGAACAAACATTACCAGTGCGTGAGAGGTTCTAGATGTTGAAGGGGAAAGGTGCAGCGTTAAAATATCAGTGCTGAATTTGAGAAATATCCTGAAATCATCAACTCACAGAATTATCTGGAAAAGCCCTCTGAGATCATCCAGTCCAATCCTAAACCCAGCACTGCCAAGTCCACCACTAAACCATGTTCCTAAGTGCCACATCCACACAGATTTTAAATATGTAGAACTAAGTCATTAAGAACATGTATTGCTCTCATTTAGGGCTGGCAGAGGAATAAATGCAGGTGGAGAATGAGCAGCAGCTCTGCAGTAATAGTTTGGGAATAGAAATCTGCATCTCAAAGTTCACAAGAATTTTTGAAGTCATCCTGTTAGAAACAATCACACTGAGCACTCTCATTTACACATCAGTGTGAACACACGGGATTAACCCTTCCACTTTATACAGCACTGGTGGAAACATTCTGAAAGGTTTTGTCAAGTCTTCACCTGGGAAAGATAAAAAACCAGAGAGAGTAAATTAGCAAATGGGATCTGCAAGAAGACTCTGGCTAATGGTTATTTTGTAGAAAAGGTTATAGATAACGTGACAAGGATAATCTTGTGACTGCTGCTCCTGATCAGCTGTCTTTTTTATTTAAACAACAGTTCCTCATTTGGATGGTCACAGTTTTTAAAGACAGAGGAGCCCTTAGATCACTGTTTTGCTTTCTTCATATCACAGGCTATTCTGTTTCACTAAAGTACCCCTATGTCATTAAAGCTTCCTTCCAGAAAGCCATCTAGTTTTGATCTGAAGATAAAACAAGATGGGTATCCAAGTACTTCTCTTGATAATTTCATCCAGTGGTTAATAGTTGTCGTTTTGAAACTTGCATCTGGCCTCTAATTTTCATTTATTTGCTTTATCTTCCAGGGAGTTTTTTATATATTTACTCTTCTGGCTAGATTGAAGAACCTGCTTGTATTTTATCCTTTCTTCCTTTAAACAGAAGCAGGTCCCTTCTCCGTTCTGGCTGGTAAATCAAGAACAAATTATAAATTTAACTGCAAAACATTTTTACAATAATTTTAATAATTTCCAAGCCATTCTTTGTATTCCCTCCACTGGTTTTTTGGGTGCAGCATTCCAATAGTAGACATCAACTGCTGTACTGAAGCTGTTTTTCAGAGCTGTGTTAAAGGGTGCTTGTTAGACAAATCATATGAAGTCAGGAAAGCCCCAGAGCTGAAAACAGAGGTGGGGAGAGTACATGGGGAAGTGTCACACACAGTTACTCTGGTTTTAATCTTTGCTCAATGCTTGTTTATGGTCTCTGTTCCCACTGGTCTCCCCAATAGGAGAGCCCAAAGAGCTTCCCTGGAAAGGGCAGGGAGAGGAAAGACAGAGAAATCAGAAAGAAAATAGATAAGTGTGGGGGAGAGCAAATGGTGACAAGATAAGAAATCAGCATTTAAGCACCAAAAACTTTAATGTGGGAGTGAATAAGGACTGAGCAGAGCCCTTGCAGCTTCCCACTCAATCCCACGGAAAGTCCACCCTGCAAACCATGGCTCAGGTGTGCTTCAGTGACTGAGAGCTCCACACACCTGAAGCAAACGAGTCAAATGTTCATCTGCTGCCTCTTCAGTGAGGAAGGCGACCTCTGGCAGCAGTGTCTTGTATTGCTTTAAATAAATTTGGTAGAGTTCACTCAGTACCTTTCCTGTGGTCACCATGTACCAGTTCAGCTGCTGGGACTGTCTCAGCTCTGAGTTCTTGCTGAGGCTCAGGTGAGCTGACATCTCTGTGACCACCTGCCTTCCTCCACGTTATAAAGAGGTGTTTCACGTTGTTCACCAGCCTTTCTTGCCCCTTGAACCCTGTGTTTTGCAGCAAGTGAAAGAAAACTTTGCTCGAATTCAAGCCTGCATTTCCGAGCTCCGCTCGCTCCCGGCTGAAGGCTGCTTCCCCCAGGGGGGGAATGGAGTGGTGCAAGCTGTGCAGGATGGATTGCAGCAGTTCAAGCAGTACAGCAGGCACACGGCAGCAGGAGGCTCAACAAATAGTTCTGTTGAGGTAAGAAAATGCTGGGAAGGAAGTGGGAGCCATCCCACATCGTTGTGCTTTATAAATGTGTATCTCACGTGCAGTGAAGATGCAGAAAAATGTAGGTATTCAGCACTCTGGTTGTTTCAGAGATCACTGTCCACAAATTCTGAAGGAAGATATCGAGTCCTTAAATCCCTCTGGACAGATTCCTGTGGAAAAGGGGACATATTGAGGCAAAATACAACAGTCCTGGCCCAGGACTGTTAGATTTTGGTGGATATTGGTGGCTTTGTTTTCAGCTCTGAATGTGTGTTTTTGCATAAAGGGGAGGGAAGCTGCTGATAACACATGAGAACAGATGTGTGAATGCAGAAAGCAGAGCAAGGTTCACAGGAGGAAGTATTTTTTAAACAGTATCAACTGACATGAAAGAACGGGGAGTTATTGAGGGGAAAGGACTCATAACAGAAATGGAGTTTTCCCCTGGACATCAGAAAATATCAGCTCCAAACAGTTTTGCATTTCAGACTTCCCAGGCTCAGGGTCCACCTGCCAGTCATAAAAAACAAAATGAGATTCCCACAAGTGAAATTTCCCAAGTCTTTCTACTTTGTGTAGGTCCTTTAGCCCTTCCAGAGTCTCACAGAGTCACGCTGTGATCGGACTGGAGTTGAGACACTCCCAGTGCCTGTCCAGGAAACCTTTCCCCTGATTTTCTGCTTTTCTTAGGACTCTGAGGTATTTTTCCTGACCATATGAAAGGTGGTTTGTGCTTTAACTCTAAAGCTGGGGGTTGGAATGAACAGAGCACACTTTGGAGACAAGACCTTTTTCAACACACAACAAAATCCAGGACATTTTCTAGTATACTTGAAGGAACAAGCTACCTTCAAAATTAAGTTAATTCATGGATGTAGGGAATTTTTACTCCACTAAGCAGTCCTTGTTCCTCCAGATTATGCAATTTTATTGTACTTCTCTTTGCAAGGGGGGATGTAAGGCATGCTGCAGGGACAGTGTCTGATCACTGACAGGCAGGAGGGAGTTTTACCCTGACAAAAGGCCAAAAAAAAAGTTTCAAAAAAAGGCCTCTTTCTGTTTCAGATACTTAAATGACTGCAATTCCCCCCCCCCAAATCACAAGCATTTTTTTTATGCAGAGTAAGTTGAATTTTTGTTTCCTTTTCTCAGCATCAGACCAAAACTGGGCAGTGGGAATCACTCCTGCTGCTGCTCTCTTGGGAAATGTCTTTGGAATAGACTGAATATATTAAAATATACAGTCCCCATTCAGCTTTCAAGGGAGAAGGCCAAGTTTAGTCTGTTGGAACTATAATTAATGTACAAGTCCCTTTTTACCCACAGAGACTCACTGATCACAAGTGCAAAGCACAGAGCACAAAACCTGTAGATGTTCCTCCAGTGAACCTCTCAATCCATTTCATATTGGCTTAAATGTGAGCCAAAGCTCAAAAAAAAACCTGCTTATAAATCTGCTTTTGAATAGATGAGCTATTTCAGCAAAATTTCTCCTCTCTCCATAGTGGGACCAGTGCTACTCAACATCATCACCTCTCAAGAGAGAATTGGGGTAGAGGCATCTTTTGCATGCTCTGATTTGTGTTTCAGATCACAATCCTGACCAGCCAGCCCAGCAGAGAGATGGTAAAGCAGCTGGAAAAGAAGCTACAAGATGTAGACCTGGTGAGTCTGCGAAGAATACAGGTCATTGAGGTTCTGAAGAGAGATTTCCTGGAGCCTGAGGACGTGGAGCAGTGTGTGCCAGCAGAGGAGCCCAGCAGTGGTGAGTGGAAGGCAGTTTTAGGGAAGTTACGGCTTTGGGCAGCACGACAGCCACTGGTTCTTGCTCTGGTCCAACCTCTGCCACTTCCCTCTGGGCCATTTAATGTCCTTTAGGTCAGTAGGAACTGCTGTGCCTGGAGGAAGTTTGCACCACAGCACTTCTCTGGGGCTTATAGAACTTACAGACCTCATGTATTACTTCAGCCCTGGGTATTATTTGAAATTCATGTGTGATACAGCTTCACTGGGAGGTTAAAGAGAAAAATGCCTCGAGTTACGGGGGTAACACGCTCTAAGCAATGAGAAAAGCAGCAGCAGGTAAGCAAGAACAGTATCAAAGACAAAAGAACAGCTAATTAAGGGGCTTGGTCAGTGAAAGTAACTCTTCCCAGCACTGTGCAATGTGCAGCCCGGGAGAGAGGATGAAAAGGGGTTATTTCTGTTTTTACTGAGGGACGGGCAGTGTTGTTTCTTGCTGTTCATCTTCTTTCGTGGTTGCAAGAGCAAATTTCTGGTCAATTGTCACAGTAGGGACCGGGAATCCTGCAGGGAAGCCCTGGAAGACTCAGCTCCACAGAGGAGATGCTCTGTGCCTCTCTGTCACAGGGCTGCTTTAGGGAATGCAAAACTCCACCATATTATTTTCAAAAGTGGAGTTTTGTGTAGCCCTTCCTCCGAGTAAATTGAATGAACACATAAATGTGGATATAAAGGCCACTGAAATTTCAGGTAATAAAATTCTAATTTTCTGAGTAAATGAACTGTTTGCTCTCTGAGAGAAGCAACAGGGGATGAATAGGTCAAATAATTGGAAAAGTGAGCCCAGCTGGTTTATGATACCCGTTGGAGCTCCCTTCTTCTGTTTCAGAAAAAGAAAAATCCATTTTACTATAAAAAAATTGCAGTAAAGAGCATTGAATTTGCAAGCTCCAGCGTGCAGGAAGTGCAAGGTTAGTGGTGTGTTGAACTAGAAAATAAATATTGTGGTGCAGCACTTAATCAAGAGCTTCGTTTCACTGAGGAGATTTCTTCCATTAGTTTATTTAGGGGTTATTTGAACCTATTTACATTTTTAATATCCAGAGCAGGATAAGGATATCCCCTCCACAGGCTCATTCCCAGGTTAGTGCAGCTGGAGAAGACTTGAATGTTTCGAAACCCCACGTTGGCAAATCTTGGAACAGCTTTGAACATGCTGAGATTTCAGAATCAGAACAAACTGCTTTAACTAAACCCCATGGAGAGCAGGACATTTGTGGTGGGAATAATCTGGGGGAGTAACCAACAGGATGCCTGGCCTTTGGATGGTCTCTAATTGATAACATTATTATTATTACTATTATTATTATTATTTCTCTTCCCCTATCCCATTACACTCGCTGAAAGCAGCTGAGCCTTGCCAGCCCTTTTGCTAACAAAGGTTAATATTTGCATCTGCTGGAGATAACTGGTCCCAGCTATTTCTGTTTGGGAAAAACAAAAAACAAGCCCTGCAGATAAAGCACTAATGCCTTTTTTATGACCACAGCCCATCTTCTGCAAGTCCCAGGGCTCCCTTCTCTACATGGGCTCTCCTCTCCAGGAAGTTTGATTCCCATTGCACAGGAGATGTTGGCGTCCCAACCTGTTTTTCCTAAGCAATGAATGCAGTGAATTTCATTTAACATTGTCATGTCTTGTGCCAGCTGCAGATGTCTAAGTGGTTAAATATCTATTACAGAGGAGAAAGTAAAAAAAAAAAAAACAGGAAAATATTTACTAAGGGAAGAACTGAAGCATTTACCAGCCCCAAAACACAAATAATTCCCCTTGTCAGCTGTGTTTTGCTGTTTGTGAAAGTCAATTACATGGATTTCCTGGTGCTTTGTCTAACGAGCTGTTAATGCCCTCTTCAGTGCACATCCCTGAGGGAAGCCCAAGTCTAAAATCCATAGGGAATGCATCCAAAACAGGATCATCCTGCAAGGGTGCATTCTGCAGGGAAATGGGAGCAAGGCTCAGTGTCAGGGCAAGGGGCTGGCAGTGGGAACAGCTCCGTTTATGAAGAGCGGCTTCCAACTGAAAAAAAAGAACTAAAGAACTAAAAAAACAAAATGAATTAAAGAACGTGGCAGCCAGGGACAGTCAGAGAGGATGATAAGGGAAGGTTTTTAGTAGCAAGGGCCGTGGGAAGGATCTCCTGTTGTGAGTGGGAGTCGAGTCTGCTTTGCTGCAGAGGCACAACCAACGTGATTCTAGTGCCTTCCTCAAGGCTGGGAGGTGGGGACAGTCCAAAAGTGTGTCCTGCAGAGCATTTGAAGAAGTACAGTCATTACAGTAGTCCTGGATTATTTGCCAGGTGGAAATGAATGAATTTCCGTGAGTTTTTCCTTTGGTTTGGGTTTTTTTTTAAATGCACAGTGTCATTTTTGCCAACTGGAAATACTAATGCATAGAGAAAAGATTTCTCAGTGTAGATGGATGTGTAGCACTGTTTTTTAATCCCCTACTGGCCTGGTAAACACAAGGGGGGGGGAAAGGCTATTTCTGCTACTTATTCATCTTCTCAGAAAGCCTTTTCCACATCTTGGCTGTATGGTAAAGCTCTTAGTGCTACCAGACTGTACCTTCTGTGTTTACAAGTGGCTATATTGCATGTCTTATGCCATTTGCAAATTGATTTTTTTTTTCCCCCTTCACTTTATTTTATTTATCCCATTTTATTTTTATTTATCTGCTGGGCTTCAAGCTAGCTTCTCATTTAGATGCACCTCTGAGGTATTATTTGTGGGTGGTTTGGGGAGTTTTTTTGCAAGGGTTTATATTGTTCATGCCCTGCCTAACTCTGCTGTCCAGACTACATTTCTCCATGCCTAAAAGTTGTTGCTGCATCACACCACGTTTGTCTGCACCTCCAACACAGGAGTTTAAGAATTGCTGAGTATGAGAAACCAGCGAAATCTTTTTGATGGCTGAAAATATTGGTGCTTTTTCACCTATTTTTTTCTTTTTCCTGTAGATATGGCAATCCTGGGGATGGACGTCGAGGTGCAAACTGTAGAGGACAATGTCATCAGCCTGGAGATGCTCTTTAAAACGTGGCTCCACGACCAAGGCACAGAGAGGGAACAGCTCCATCTCCTCCTTCCCTCAGGAGGCTTCGGCCACACTGCTGCACCCAAGAACACCTTAAGTATTTCATTTTCTTTCTCCTCTGCTCCCCTTTAGGGAGCTCCTGAATCCCTCAGCCTTAAAGGTTACCCAGGGTTGTCCTATGGGCATCTTTCCTCCCATTTAGAGACCTGAGTGGGGTCTGTGGATAACTTGGGAAGTCATCAGGCTTAGAAAGCTGCTGCTTTGCTGCCATGGCTGCTGAGGCTCCAGTAATTTCCATTTTGCAGCAAAAAGGTGCCTGGAGGGGCATGTGAATTTATAGCCATGTGGTCAGGGTGAAAAGGAGCCTTTTAGATCTTGAGAGCTGAAAAGCCCTGAAAATTGTGTTGAAAACTAAGAGTCTGTGCCAGAGCTGCACTTAAATAAAGGCTGTCTTACAGAGGGACTTGGGGACAGGTTGATGCTTTGCTTTTTTAGTGTTGTCCTTCCCTCAATAGCTGCTGGAAAACATTAATTTTTAAGTTCTTTGAGCACATCGTGTGCTAAACTTTCCCAGTTCCAGCGACCTAAACCATTCTCCTTCTCCCAGTGTGCCTGAAGTGCGATTTGCAGGAGAGGCTGCTGGACCCAGCCCTGCTTTCAGGGACAGCTGAAGGCACTGGGAGAGCAGCAGATCTCAGTTCTCCCTGGCACGTGGCAGCCTGGCCACCCACAGTGCTGCACAAACTCCGGGTGCTGAAGTAAGTGGTGCTCCTTGCCTTCCACTTGGGAGCTGGGAGGGGGTGTAAGAAAAGCTTCACCTTCCTGTGCAACGTCATCCTGGGGCCTGGTGACACCACCAGGAGGCTCTGGGGTGCTGGTGAGCCAAATTCTGGTGTGAAAACCCCCCAGTTCCATAACTCTTCCTCTAATGGAGCAGCACAGCCCACATGCAGACCACGCTCACACCTGGTGTCACCACAGCACTCAATGAGTGTGACACCACAGGTGTCATTCATGACAGTTCTTTCCCCCCAGTGAAATGTTTTATTGCAATAATTCTGCTCTCTCATCACCTAATGAGACCACAGCAATTAATTGCATGCCAGAGCCTGAGCTAATTAGTTGGAGTAGTAGTAAAAAGCAAGCAAAGCCTCACAGTGCTGTGATTTCACCTAAGAATTCGCTTTCCTGGCAGCAGTTCATGGCACAGGGCAGAGCACAGAGACACTCTCCAGTGTCTTTTCTGAGATTTACTTATAGGAAAAAACCGTGTAATTTCTGAGCTATGCAGTTGTTCTTAAAATCATGAGCACTAACACGAGCTGTGTCCTTGCAGGGCTCTGAAGTCTGAAGGGGTCTGTGAGTCTGTCCTCTATGGGCTGCCCTTCATCATCAAGCCCACAAGCTGCTGGCAGCTGGACTGGGATGAACTGGAGACAAACCAGCACAGCTTCCATGCTTTGTGTCACAGTCTCCTGGTGAGTGTGTGAAAATTGCAGCGTGGTGGGGAGGAACTGCCAGGGAAAGGAACAGTGAGTGCACACCTTGTAACACCTGTCTGGCCTGCACCAGGAAACATTTTAAAAGCTGCAGCTTCATCTCGTGGGCCAGAGTTGGGCTTGTAAATCCTTCCATCTGCTGGAAAGATGCTACAGCTCATCAGACCTTAGAGAAGACCCTCAAACCTACCAGAAATGCAGTGTTTGGGGGTGTGAAGTGCAAACGTCAGGGTTGGAGTTAGACTTGCGACTTTAATTGCAAAAATATTTAACCAAGGCTTGGAGTGTGGAGAACTGGCCGTTACTGACAAGCTGTAAAGCAAAATTGGGTGTTTTTCTTAAGAATTGACTTGCTACAAGAACAAAACAAACGCCGTGCTGTCCTCAGCCCTGCTGCAGAATAGTTTCCCTTCCCTGATGTGTGGGCGTGCCTGCCCTGAGCCCCGCAGCTCCCACGGTGGCAGTGCTGAGGAAGTTGCCTGTCGTTCACACCTGGATTTTGCCCTTTAGAAAAGGAAGTGGCTGCTCTTGGCCAGGCGTGAGCCGCAGAACACTGGACCAAACTGGAACGTGGTGGTGCATCCCTATTATGTCATTGTCCCCTCCGACTCTGCCACTCTCCTGGTGAAAGCAGTGGCCGTCAGAGAGCTCCTGCTGCCATCAGCCTTCCCAGCCCTCCTGGCTGAGCACCCCGAGAGAGTCCGGGGCCCCATCGAGGTGAGTCACTCCTTATCAGCTCTCATTATCACCTCAGCCGATAACGAGAGAAGGAAATGGCTGTGACAATGTCTAGTGACAGCTGGAATGTGATGGAGCACTCCAAAACTCCTTCCCAGCAGACAGCTTTCTTCATGGACAGCAAATACCTGTCCTTTGGAGCAGTTTCCATGTCTGTTGAGGGGGAAGAGGCCTTGTGAAGCAGAGTTGAGGGTGACAGTGCCCAGAAAGGGTGCTCCAGCTTGCTGGCTGATTCTGAGCATGGGAAAGGATAGGACTGCATCCTGCAAGGGAATGTTTAAATCCCTTAAGATCTGTCTGCAGATGCCTCTTGCTCTCCACATGGCTAAAAGTGCTCTTTGTGGGTAGCAGCATAGCCAAAGATCCCATTATCCTTCACTGTGGGGTGGCTTGGAGTGTCTACAACACTGTCCCTGAAAAGGAAACCCAAAAAACCACAAACATGCAAACCCCACAGCCTCTACCTGTCACATCCCGTAGCAAACTCAAGTTCTTTCTTCCAAGCAGAGCGCCCTGAACAACTTGGAAGTGGAAGTTGCTTACAACCCCTTGCACCTGAAGAGCAACCTCTACAAATACCTGAAGAGTTCCTTGTACAAACCTCCCCACCGGCAGCAGCCCCAGCCCCGCGAGCAGCGCCCGGAGCGGCACCAGCCCAGGCAGGTGAGTCCCTGTGTGTGAGCAGCCTGGATGGGGTCTGATGTCCCCTCCTGGTCACATTCCTGCAGAATGTCCCCTCCTGGTCACATTCCTGCAGGAGGGCTGTGGGCAGCTCCCTGTACCCAGCAGGGCTTGGGTGTAGCACCAGCAAGGCGAGGCACAGCCAGCGCCTCCTCCCACAAGGATTTGTGTTTTGTCTCTGTCTTGCAGCCTCAGAGCAGAGCCAAAGCTGCAGTGGCTCCCCTGCTGATGGCTCCCTCTCCTCTCCAAACGTTCAGACCACCAGCAGCGGCCAGGAGGGGCTCCTGTGAGGGCTCCCTGCTCCCCAAGGAGTACGAGGAGTTCCTGCAGTGAGCACCAGGACCTGCCCCTGGGCAGCCACAGGTCCTCGCTCAGCAGCTGGCCGGATGTGGTCAGGCAAGACACCGAGCTTGGCCTTGGTCAGACAGGCACTTCCCATCGTTTGTTCCTCCTTGTTGTTGTTTCACGGTTGCGTTCGTCACCGAGCCAGTTCTGCAGGAAGTTTGCTGCTCGGGGACCCTCTGTCCAGAGATCCAGCTGTCCCCTGCAGCAGCAGCACCACGCATTTCCTGTTCTTGCAGCACACGTCACCAGCCTGCCTCAAATTTGGGTTTCTGAGACTGGGTCTAGCACAGATCACAGCTCGCTGTCAGCGGGAGCAGAAGAGCTGCAGGCAGGGCAGGGAGGAAATCAGACAGACAAGGCAGGCAGTCATGCTGAGCTGCCCTCATCCCACAGCAGCAGGTTCAGTGGGATGTTTGAATAGGCATGAAACAGGGCTCCTGAACTTAATCTTAAAGCCTGGAGTTGTGCTCTCCCAGGTGATTTGGTTGCTTCCAAGACTGGCCTTGCTGTCCAACGCCCCAGCTTATGAAGGGGGTTGTAGCAAGTGCCAAGCCAGGGCAATTCCAGAGAATTCCTGCCCAGATGCCAGCCTGTTTTTCAGTGCAGTTGTAGGGCAGCTGCCCCTGGCACGGCAGGATCCCAGGGCAGCTTGACGAAGCCACGGTGGGGTGGTCTCACCAAGCCCCTGATGCTGAGCACCAGCACAGTTTGTGTTCTACTTACCTGGTTCTGAAAGCTGTTTCAAAATAAAGTTACCCTCCATTAAGTTCATTTTCTGCCTGTGGTTTCTGACACGTCCAGCACTGCTATCCCAACACTGACCTGTGCTTCCTGGGAAACAGCTGCAGGTGAGCAGGGGCACGAAGCAAGCACCACGATCCCATTGGAGCCATCTCTTCCCCCTGGGATCCGAGCTCTGACAGGCCCTGCTGTCCCACCAAAGGCATGGGCTGGCTCTTCCCGTGCCCTGGCATCTCCTCAGGGAGCTGCTGGGGCAAGACATCAAGGACAGGGATCTTGGAAGACAGGGCAGACACCCAGGCAGGCACAGGGATATCTGGGTGCAGGAAGGAGCCAAGGGCCGGAATGAACACACAAATGGGCCAGCCTGGGGCCTGCAAACCAGTCAACAACACGAAAATGATAAAATCAGGTCAGGGGAGGGGGCAGCATGGAGGCAACAATGTTTTTGGAACCACCTCAGCCTCTCTCAGCTTTCCCAAAACCCATCGGACTTTTCCCCTTCTCCTGCAGCAAAAGCCCAGTGGACAAGAGGACCCAGCAGAGGGGAACAGCACAAGCTGGTCCTGGCCACAGCTGAGCTGTATTTTTACAGGACTGAGGCTTTCCCCCTGCAACTTGGGCATCAGATAAATGCCCAGAGCTCATCACCTTAACACCATCTCACCAGCCTGGGGCCCTGAACCTGAGCCTCCAGCCTTCCCCAATAGTTTGTGTCTGAGCTGGGACTGCAGAAGTTGTGCTTAGCCCTCTGCACAGGGACAGCACAGTGCTGCCTGTCACCTGCCCCTTCTGTCGGTATCAACCAGCTGCTAAACCTGCAGAAGTCACCAGCAGCCCCATCCAGATGTGGGGGCAGCCAATGCCAGGTTGCCTGGTCTGGTCCCACACAGAAAGGAGAACCTGTGTTTCCCCTGGGAAGGTTTCTGCCCAAGGCTGGCCACACACCAGTCACCCAAACCACACAGCAGGGATCACAGATTTTGCCATTCAAGTCAGTGGGATCCAGACTGGGCCATTCCAGGCCTTTCAAAGCAGCTGGGAGCAGGGAGGGATCACCAGTGGGATCAAGCTGGAGGAGAGATCCTGTGATTCATCAACAGCCACTGAGCTACAGCACAGCAGCAGAGCTGGCACCTGTCCCTTCCCAGCCTTATGCCTGGAGGCCATCACATACCTGAGCCTGACTCTCATTTCCCTTAATCCCATGGCATCAGGGCATCCAGCCACAGCTCAACCTGGCAGGCACTTTTCTCTGAGGCTCCCTCTTAGCTCAGTAGCTCTGGCACAGACACAAACATCCACCTGCATCTCCCCATCCATGCCACAGGCAAACGTGTCATTCTGAGATATAGAGACTTTAATATTAAAATAACTTCATATAAAAATACTTTTGGACACTGATGGCAAGCAGCCTTCCACACACCACAAAGGCACCAGAGCCCTGCAGCCTGGTCAGACAGGAAGCCAGAGCAGAGCCAGAGCAGCAGGTACAGGAAAATACCAGCCCTCCTGCAGATCAGAAGGCACAGTGGAGCCAGCTCCAGAGCTGGAGAAACACACTGGGACTTGCATCAGCCACAGCTCTCTTGCTGTTTCCCTCCACAGAAACACAGCCCCTCAGCACTGGTGAGCAAAAGGGGCTCTGCCTGAGCCCAAACAGCCCCAAGCCACCCCAGGGAAGGAAGAGCCCAGCTGGCACTGGGATGCCCGGTCCCTCCTGGGATACAGATACAGAGCAGCAGCACCTTATATCTCCCCTAAGTCCTCATAGAGAGGCGACAAGCTGTACTCATCCACAGACTGCTCCTTCTTCTGCAGCTGCTGGGGCTTCACCACCTGGCTGTACAGCACCTCCACGTTGTTGTTGTTGCTGCTGTTGAGGCTGGGTTTGGCGAGCACCTTCTCAGGGGCAGCGCTGCCCCACCACCTGCCAGGGTCCTCCACCCTCTCTGCCCCTTTGGGGATAAAGGCTGCCTGGGGCTTGGGGGCTGGGACTGGCTTGGGGTTCTTGGCCTTGGCCGGGAAGGCGGGTACGGAGTAATCGTCAGTGCTGGGGTTGTAGGGGTACTCGTAGCCGCCCTTGCCGTCATGGCCCTGGGTGCGCCAGGCCTCGCTCGTGGGCCGCGCCTCGTCGTAGATGTAGGTGAGGGGGTGCAGCGGGCGGGGAGCGCGGCCCTCGGGCTCGTCGTAGATGTGCTCCTTGTGCCCAGGGGGAGCCTGGCCATGACCCTCAGCCCGGCCCTGCCCCTCGGCCCGGCCCTGCTCGTACGGGCCCGAGTACGGCGGCACCGGCAGCCGCGGCTTCGGCTCCTCCACAGCCCCGCCGGGCGCCTTGGCCCCGCTCATGGCCTTGCTGTCCACAGGGTCCAAGTACAGCGGGTCCGGCCGCGGCCGCAGGCCCTTCACTGAGTCCAGGGGCTCCGAGTACACACTGGACGGGTCCTCGGCCGGCGGCACGGCACGGAGCACCTTGGGCAGAGGGGAGCGTGGGGGGGTGCTGGGCACCGCCGGCTTGGCCGGTGGCATGGGCAGCTCCGGCAGAGTCCGGCTCTTCAGCAGAGACGTGGCGTCTCTCTCCTCTGCTGCTGCACCGGCCCTGGGTGCCAGCCCCGCTTTGGGTGCCGGGGTGTCGTCCCCCTCAGCGGGCAGCTCCAGGTTCAGGCTCTCAGCCAGGGCCTGGCGGATCTGCACCATGCTGGGGCTGTCAGCTTCCAGCGAGTCGCAGCTCTGCCGGTTCTCCTCCACCTGCGCCTTCTGCTCCTGGATGGAGGCTTCCACCAGGCGGAAGATCTCGTTGCCCTGCTTGGTCTCGAAGGTGAAGTTTCCAGGTCCTGAGTCGCAGCGCCTGCCAGCCTCGAAGGAGAACATCACCTGAAGGGGAAGCAGAAGGGTCACATCCTGCTCAGCACCTGCTGACCCAGCGCGTCGTGCAGGCTGTGCTTCCCACCAAAGGGCGTGCGGCTGCAGCACTGATCCTGCACATCCTGCAGGAGAGACTGCCCTGAAATCCTGCTCCTTCCACTCCCACAGCAAGGGCCACCCTGTGCCCAGCAGCTGGGCAGCGAAAGGCCACACTGCCCAGCAGCCCAGAACAAGCTGTGGATCTGGAACTGGAGCACGTCTGAGGGGATATCTGCAAGTGCCCCAGAGGCAGAGCTGCAGCTCCTGCTGGAGCCCTGCTGCCTTACGTGAGCAATTCCAGCAGTTTCAACCACTGGCACCAGATAGTCAGGAAATAACACTGAGGAGGGAGTAGGGTGAGAAGGTGAGTGACAGTTCAGCAGGGGAAACTAGAATGGAATCTTAGGTAAGAAGGGAGCAATCTGGAAGCAAGAGATACAAGAGGAAGAACACGGCTTTCCACTGGAGAAAGCCCAGCAGCAGCAGCTCGGCCACCAAGAGTAAGCAAAGCATTGACCTACCAGCATTAATCTGTTCATGGTATAAGGTCCTCTAAAGAGAAGTCTTGCACCAGGGCTGTGCTTCCTCTGGCCTGAACACACTCTGGTGAGCAGGTTCCCACCAGCTGACGCCCACACCCTTCCTGAGCCTCATTCCCTTAACCAGGGGTGATTTTCTGCCTCTCTCACAGGCAGCAGCAGCAGCCCCTGCAGTTGCTACAAAGGTCTCTGGGGACAAACTTCTTTCGTGAGTCGGTGCTGCCGAACAGAAGCACAGTCAGCCCCTCTCTGCTCAGGTCACTGTGGGTGCAGCTCCCCACACCCTGCAACTCTCCTCTCCTCCTGCCCCCAGAACAGACTCTGCACATGAGCTGGATGTCCCCACAAGGGCATCTCCGTTTCCACCTCTGTTTTGGGAATGTGCCACAGAAAGCACCATCAGCCGACACGGTCACTGCTGTAAACAGCCTCAGAGACACCACTAAACAGCCCCAGGGCCACCACTTCCTCCCTGTCCAGCATGGCCCAGACCTCTTGCACTCAGGGTAGCACCAAGGCAGATTGGGGACTCACTGCAGGAGGACTCTGGAGAGGTCAGTGAGAACAGGAGCAGTTCGCCCCACAAAGTGAACAAATCCAGGCAACTGGTGTCTCAAAGCCCGTCTGCTCTGGCCACCATCCTTAGGAGGGAGGGACTGAGCCCAGGGCAGAGCCAGGAGTGCCAGGAGCCAAGATCCCTGGAGGATCTTGTGTGCAGCCCTGAGGAATGTCCCTACTCATGGCACGGGTTGTGAAGTGCTGGGATGGAGAAAGGGAATGGCAGAGGCTGCCATGGCCTCAGCAAAAGTGGGACGACCACAGAGGGATGAGTGTGCTGCAGCCCACGCTCCAGCATGGTGACACAGGTGGGAACTGAGAACAGTCAGGGTGACAGATGTCCCTGGCGACCCTGCTGTGCTCACAAGGGGCTGCAGCAGTCCTGGCACTTGGCAGGGCTGGCTGCGGGACATCAGCTCAGCCTTCCACAAGGGAACAGCTACCGGGGGAGCACCTGCAGCACGCGGGGCCCCCCATTCCCCACCTTGTCCCGGCCGTATCTCCGGAGCAGCCGGTAGGGCCACACATAGAGGATCCTGTCTGTCCGTGGGTCCTTCAGGACGAGGCTGTCACGCTCGGCCTTGAGCACGTAGGTGCCACGCAGCTCGCACCGCTCCGCGGCCTCGGTCCGCTGCACCGTCACCCAGAAGGCGTTCACTGCGGGGACAGGGCTGCTCAGGGCAGGGCAGGGGCACATGGGCAATGCCCAGCGTGGCCCCAGTGATGGGGCAGCAGCAGGACAAGGCTCCACGGAAGGTGGCCCCAAGTCAGGGCAGCAGCAGGTCCCACCTTCGTCTCTGGAGTAGTAGATGGAGTTCACGGCCATCTCCAGGGACGGTGCCTCCCCGCTGCCCTCTCGGCCATACTGTGACACCAGGCCATCACTGGGGCCATTTCCCTGGCAAAGGAGAGCAGATCAGACCCAGAGTCCCTCTCCCACATCAGCCCCTGGGCCCCCTTGCATGGCCTGGGTCCTGCTGCCCTCCCCAGCCCCACACAGCCTGGCTGTCCTGCACCCTGCCCACCCCACAGCCAGTGACAGCCCTCCCTGAGCCCACATGAACATGATTGAACAGGGCCAGGAAGCACAGCGGGGGCTTCCCTGAGCTCCTGGCAGCAGCACCTTGTCTCCAGCTGGGCTCTGCACTGACAGGGTGCAGGGAAGCACAACCCACAGAGCTGCCCCCAAAGCATGGCACAACCCAAACACACCCTCCTGGCCGTACCAGCAGAAGCACAGGGGGCTGACAGCCTGGTAACAGGGGGTCTGTGTCCTGCCCTGCCCAGGAGGAGGGCTGGCCTGCAGAGGGGAAGCGAGCGCTTCTATTTTAGCACATGCAGAACTGAAAGTGCAACACACACACACAGTCAGCGACCGTGTCCCAGCACGGTCCCAAAGGGCCTGGGGCAGGACACAAGCCCTTGGTGCTTTCAGAGATCTTCCTCCAGAAAAGCCCCTCACAAATTACAGGCTCACAGAGCCCTGCACAGCTGGCACAAGGGAGGGTCAGTGTGTGGCCAGGAGCTGGAGTTCTTCGTTGGGGCTGCAGCAGAGGGTACATCTTGCAGGAGGCAAGTCCAACAGTTTCAGTTTAAAACCCACACACATGAGCTTCTTACCAAGAAGCCCAAACAAGGCCCAAAAAAGGGCCATCCAGCCCTTGTGTTTGGGTCCTAAAACCTCATGTCCTGACAGCTGATAGCAGCAGCTCCTCCTCAGCTAAAGCATCCAATGCAGCAGGGCTCCAGCCTGGGATTGGAAAGCCAAGGGCCACCTAATCTTCCAGAGCCTTCTAGGGCTCCATTTGACTGCACTCTTCTTCATCTTCAAAAGGAAAAGAAAATTCTGTTCTGAACTCCAAATTATCTCTGGCCCCAGCTCCCAAGCTGCTGGACCCTGCTTACCCTCTGGGCAGCAACATGACACAAAATCACATTCTCCATGCAGATGATCAGCACTCCCAGCTGAGGATCTCCAGCTCTGTGCAGAGAGGCCACGTGCAGCTCTTGTGCCTCCTGCTCCAAGGTCAGGCCTTTCTAAAACACATGCCAGCCTTGTAGCCTTTTGCTCACAACTTCCTAAACTGTCAGCTTGCTTCTGGACCTCAGGCACACAAATGATGGCTCCCGTGTGAGGGATGGCATGAGCACAGCCCTGCTCCAAGCAGGTGCTCCCTGGCCTGGCCACTACCCTGCCCCACTCCAAGGGTGTGTTGTGCCCCCAGCTCGGCCCCACAAAGCCCCTTCCAGGGCAAAGGCTGCAACCCCAACTGCATCAGGAGACACAGAGTCATTTCCACCTGTGCCTCCCGGCCCCGTCAGCCCCGGCATTTGCTGCACAGACACCCTTGGCCTGGCAGGAGACTGCAGGGAGGCTCATGAGGGATAAAGGTAAATCACACTCAGCAAACACCTGTCGGGAGGAGATCCTGGGATCACCAGCTGTGCTGGCAGTCCTCCTGCCAGGCAGCCCTGCCCAGCACTCCAAGCCTGGAACCGGCTGGAGCCCAACCCAGGGCTCTGCTAACACCTCCCAGGAGGGAGAGCCAGGACTGTGGGGCTGGGCAGGCATAGGCTGCTCTCCCACAGGGCATGGAAAACCACACTCTCAGGGCAGCCACTGCCCAAACAGCCTTGGCTGGTCATGTTGGCTGGCCACCAGCTCTGGAGGCTGCAAAGGATGGGGGGCTGGACAGCTGTGCCAGAGGCCCAGCACAGATGGGGTGTCCCCAGCAGCAGCCAGGAGTGAGCCCCAAGGCTGGGAAAGCGGGGTTCCAGATCCTGGAACCAGACAGGTCCTGGAGCCAGGCACCACAACGCTCTCGAGGCTCCGCTTCCGCCGCCGCTGCTGTGGCAGGAAAGGCAGCAGTGGTTGGGCCAAGAGGAAACGCTCCTCGGCCATCACCTGGCCTCCCGCCAGCTCTCTGCAGGGGCGAGCACGGGCTCTGCACCGGGCAAGAAGAGCCCGACTTGAAATTTGGAGCCACAGCCACGAATTGCTGACAGCACGCCGAGGAGTCCCGCAACCCACAGCAGGAGCCAGCAAGAGGCGACCGGAGTGCCAGGGCCGGGTGCTCTAAACCTGGGACCACTGGCGCTGCCTCAGGGTGTCCTTCCCTGCGCCGCCAGGTGGGAAGGGGTCACCCCCGCACACACCGCTGTCCGTGTCCCGTCCCCTCCGCCGCCGGCTCCCTGCAGCCCCCCCGCCCACCCCGGGGCTCACCGGGAAGGCGATCTGGCACAGCTTCGCCACCCACTCCTCGCTCTGCTGCTTCTCGGCCGCGAAGAGGAAGCTGCGGTCGCGGGTCTCCAGGCGGAAGGTGGCGGTGCCGGCGCGGGGGCCGCCCTCGCCCACCGGTGCCACGCTGGTGCAGTCGCTGAGCCGCACCGCGGTGCGGGCGAGCCGCCGGGTGCCCGCCCGCTCGGCCGCCGACGGCTCCTTGCAGTCGAACACCTCGAGCCGGGCCACGCCGTGCTGGCTGGCCGGGTAGAGCGCGGACCAGCCGCGCTTCCAGCGCTGCGGGGAGCGGGGTCACACCGCGCCGGGAACCGCTCCCCACCCGGGCCGGCCGCGAGCCGGGAGCGGCCGCCGGGGCGCCTCCGCCCCGGCACCCGGCCGGCCCGAGGGCGGGGAGGAAGGGAGGAAGGGAAGAA
>VZTE01003566.1:0-17480 GCA_013397775.1 Eulacestoma nigropectus
AGGCTGTCTATTTCTGTGGTGGCAGGGACAGCAGCCGTGCTGCTCAGGATCTTGGTGATGGTGGGGTAATTTTTTCTCTTCTCTTGACTGCTGAACCTTTCCCTGTGTGGGGAAGAGCTTCAGAGCATAGGCAGTTCCTACCCTTCGTGCCTGCAGCTATTGTGGCTCTTGCTTTGCAGGGTCTTATCTGCAATTTTGTCCTCATGCCACGTCCCATGTGGTGGCCATGGTGTGCTGAAGATGTCCCCATTGCTTTGTCATGCATTATAACCACACAGAGCTTCTCACTGCTTGGGGACCCCCTGCCTTGCAGTCCCTGGCTGCTGGCCTGGACATGGTTCCTGTTGGTCCATGGGCAGGGGTGTCTTTGACTGCCCCAGACGCTTGGTGTCTGCTGCAGGCCATGTCCCCGGGCTGTCCAGCCTCAGTGCCTGGGATGAGGAGTGCCCCGAGGGGCAGTGGGCAGGGAGAGGGTTCAGGCTCTGGCTACAGCAATCCCTCAGGAGTGCCCAGGGTGGGGGCTGCACCCAAGGTGTTCAACATGTGCCTGAAGACAGAGTTCTCCCATTACTTTTCCCCTGCCTGGGGACAGCTGTGCTCCTGGGGCACTGACTGACCCCCCTCTCCTCCCCTCTCTCCTCTCCCTCTCCAGGTTCCCTGTTCCAGGCAGCAGCAGTGAGTCAGCCGTCCTCGCTGTCAGCCAGCCTGGGACACATGGTCGGGATCACCTGCTCTAGGGGTGGCAGCAACAACTATTATGGCTGGTACCAGCAGAAGGTCCCTGGCACTTCCCCTGTCACTGTGATCTATGAAAACACCAAGAGACCCTCGGGCATCCCTTCGCGATTCTCCGGATCCACCTCCGGCTCCTCGGCCACGTTAACCATCACTGGGGTCCAGGCCGAGGACGAGGCTGTCTATTTCTGTGGTAGTGCTGACAGCAGCAGTGGTGGCTATGGTGTATAGTTACAATAAGAAGTAGGAAGTGAGAATTCCAAAGATTTCCAGACTCCAAAACTAAAGAAAATATTTCAGCCCTCCTCCCTCCTGACTGGCTGTGGGGCAGGTCGCTGTCCCCTCTGTACAGCAGTGGCTGGGATTGTCCTTCTTTCATTAGCCCACAGAACTGGAGGTTATCTTGCCCTCCCCCATGTCTGAAGGTCGTTGTCCTTATCCCTACAAGATCAATGTGCCTTTTTCCCCCAACCCATCACGTCTTGCTACTGATGACCATGTCCTCCTCCTGCTGCCTCTGCTGGGGTGCCTTGGGCTGTGTCACTGTGATCTATGGCAGCAACAACAGACCCTCGGGCATCCCTTCGCGATTCTCTGGATCTGTATCCGGCTCCACGGGCACGTTAACCATCACTGGGGTCCAGGCCGAGGACGAGGCTGTCTATTTCTGTGCTAACTGGGACAGCAGCGGTACTGATGGGGGTGACGAAGCCAGTGAATAATGGGGAAGTGAGGCACAGAACCCAGAGTCAAGAGAGGAAGGTTTTGAGCCATTTTTCCTCATGGCCAAACAAAGCTGTGATGGTGGAGTTAAGGCAGGTTCCTGTCCCCTGCACGAGGACATGACTGTGCACGACAAGGCACAGGAGGTGACTCTTTCCCCTGTCCCTGTAATAGGAATGGCACTGCCTCATCCCCAGCCCTGTTGCCTTTTGCTTCGCTACCCCCTCTTGCTGCTGCTGCTGCTGAAGCTGCCTCTGCTGCATTGCTCTGGGCCAGGCTGGGCTCTGATTTCCCCAAGTTTCTGTAGCCATGACGAGGTCTCTTTCCCTCAGAGGGTGATGTTCTACTGCTCTGCTGCTGCCAGTTCTCCTTCCAGGGCCATAGGTCTCTAATCTTCAGCTCTGTTTTGAGGCTGAGTCCCACTGCGGCACAGGGACCATTGGGCACAGGAGCCCTATCACACTGCCTGGGCAGGGATGTGCTCCTGGGGCAATGGCTCATCCCCATCTTACTGCCTTTCACTTCTCCCTCTCCAGGCTCCCTGGTCCACTCAGTCGACCTCGGTGCCAGCCAACCTGGAACAAACTGACTGGGTTATGTGCTCTGGGAGCAGCAATGAGTATGGCTGGTACCAGCAGAAGGTCCCCGGCAGTGCCCGTCACTGTCATCTACTGGAATGACAGGAGACCCTCAGGCATCCCTTTGCCATTCTCTGGTTTTGTGTCTGGCTCCAGAGGATCACTGGGGTTCAAGCTGAGGACGAGGCTGTCTATTACTGTGGTAGCTTCAACAGCAGCTGTGCTGATCTCTTGGTGACACTGAGCCAGAGGCAAGCAAGATCTTGAGAGTGAAAAAGGCTGGTTTTGGTGCCTCATTCCACTCTGCTGGGCATGACCACCTCTCCAGCTCTGGGACTTTTCCTTTCCCTTCCTGGATGTCTTCCCTTTGTGTTCCATGTCTCAGGGCTGTGACTCTGAGCATGATGTGGCACTGGAGCAGGTTTCCCAGAGAACTTGTGGATGGCCCATCCCTGGAAGTGTTCAAGACGAGGTTGGATGAGGCTCAAACCATTCTGATTCTATGACTATGTCCCCAGTGATTGGGCCCTGGTGCTGCAGAAGCTCTTGCCTGGGCGAGGGGCACGGGAGCCTGGGACAGTGTTAGGAGTGCAGCCCGTGGAGCTGCCCAAGAACACCTTTGCCAAATATCTATCTGCTCCACAGCCTGAGCCCTGCCCAGGGCCCAGCAGCATTGCAGTCACCCTGGCAGCTCAGGGCTGGGCATGTGGGCATTTGCCAGAACATGGGAACCCTGGGTGCTCTGGCTGGGCATGGAGAGCTTCTGCCACAGCCCATGGCTCTCATATGGCTCTGGCTTAGCTGTCCCCAGTGTCCACGTCTCTGCAGCAAAACACCTTGATCTGCTGCAGGAGTAGCAACAATGCTTATGGCTGGTTCCAGCAGAAGGTCCCTGGCACTGCCCCTGTCACTGTGATCTACTACAGTAACAACAGACCCTCGGGCATCCCTTCGCGAATCTCCGGATCCACCTCCAGCTCCACGGCCACGTTAACCATCACTGGGGTCCAGGCCGAGGACGAGGCTGTCTATTTCTGTGGTGGTGAGGACAGCAGCACTGATGCACAGTGACGTGCAGCAATGGGGAAGTGATGCAAAAACCTCCTGCTATTGCACACATCAGTCAGGAGTCTCGGCTGTGCCTGTTTGATGGGGAATTAGGTCCCCACCATGGCCCTGCCCTTGCTGCCCTGCACTGAGTGTGGCTATGCCTGGTCTCCCAGCCTGGCATCCCCTTAGAGCCCCAGGTCCATGCCTGTTCCCTGGCATTTTGGGAAGGGATATATAGCACTTGGGAATGCACTCATCTCCATGGCCACATTACCCATGGCTGGAGTCCAAGCAGAGGAGGAGGAGAAGCAGGAGGAGGCTCTCCCTCTTCTGGCTTGGACACCAGTGGTGATCAGGGCCATGGTAACTCCCAGAATGGGAAAAGAGGGACACAAGCCCACTGTTGCTCCAGTGGGGCACCCTTGGGTGCTGCTTGCTGCTGCCCAGACACAGTGTGGAGCAGCATCTGTGCCTGTGTAGCAGTTCCTGCCGTGGGACATGTGCTCTGCTCCAGCAGGTCCCCTCCGTGATGCTCGCAGGGAGACAGCCCTGTAGCCCTGCCCTGCCCATGCCAGCCGGGCTCCTGGTGCCCTGGGCACCCTGGGGACAGCATAGTCAGGGACAGAGAGGCTCCTGGGGGAGAGGGAATTTCCCATGGTGCAGCCACTCTTTGTCTGGGTTGGGACTGCCAAAGACAGCCACGATCCCTGTGCCCCGAGTCAGAGCAGGGCTGACCAGGGGCTGCCCCAGCTCCAGTTGCCTCTGCTGAGCATCAGCACATTGGGCTCATGATCAGATCATGGGGAGGCATTGCTGGACCTTGGGACTTGGTGCTGGCCTGCTCCCATTGTTCTGGGGTGTGAATGCCTGGGAAGAGCAAAGGTCTTGGTCTTGAGTCGTGGATCTCGGCTGTCAGAAGAAGAGCCAAGGCACAAAAGCAGGAGAGCAAGGGGGTATTTTACGGGCCTGGAACACCCGTGGGAGGGAAAAATGCCAAAAATAAGTTGGAGAGTGGTGGAGCTTGGCATCGTTCCAGCCCCATCACTGGGAGCTGTAGGCGATCCTGTATGTCCTTGCCCCAGTGCCCAGCTCTCCCTTCTCCTTAGGCACTGCAGCCACTCGGCCTGGTCTGGGGACAGAGGGGTCTGTGCTGTTGGGTTTCAGGCTCAGAGCTGGGAGGTGTCTCTGCTTTGTGCCTGGAGACAAGCCCTGCTGCATCTGGGGTGGTGGGGCTGGGTGTGGAGCGGGGAGGGATGTGCGGAGAGAGGCGCAGGCAGGATCCGGCCGTGACCGCAGGGTCAGATTTGCATGGAGGGGACGTGTCCTGAGCGGGTGGGGGCTTAAAAGGGAGTCAGGGTCCACGGCACAGCCCCATCATTCTGGGGACACTGAGCTGGTGGGATCGCACCATGGCCTGGGCCCCTCTTCTCCTCGTGGTGCTCGCCCACAGCTCAGGTGCCATGGCCAGACTCGCTGCGCCTGGATGGAGCCTTTGGGCACAGGGGCCCCGTCCTGCTGCCCAGGCAGGCCTGTGCCCCTGGGACACTGACTGACCCCCATCTTCTCTCCTCTCTTCTCTCCCTCTCCAGGTTCCCTGGTCCAGGCAGCGCTGACTCAGCCGTCCTCGCTGTCAGCCAACGTGGGACAGACTGTCACGATCACCTGCTCTGGTAGCAGCAGCAGCTATGGCTGGTACCAGCAGAAGGTCCCTGGCACTGCCCCTGTCACTGTGATCTACAGCAACAACAACAGGCCCTCGGGCATCCCTTCGCGATTCTCCGGATCCAAGTCCGGCTCCACGGCCAAGTTAACCATCACTGGGGTCCAGGCCGAGGACGAGGCTGTCTATTTCTGTGGTGGCTATGACAGCAGCACTGATGCACAGTGACATGCAGCAATGGGGAAGTGGTACAAAAACCTCCTGCCTCCACCATCCCTTGGAGCCCCGGGACTGTTCCCATCCCCTGTCATTTGAGGAAGTTATGATCTCACAGCAGCGCTGTCGTGGCCCGAGGTGTCCCATGTATATCCCTTCTGCCTGCAGGCAGATTTGTCCTTTCACTGTTCCCCTGACCACAGAGGGCCATGCTCCAGGTCACTGGCTGACCCCCGTCTTCTTTTCTCCATCCTCTCCCTCTCCAGGTTCCCTGGTCCAGGCAGTGCTCTGTCAGCTCTACTTGGTGATGGGACAAGCCATCAAAGTCATCTGCTCCAGGGATGGCAGCAGCTGTGACTGGTACCAACCTAAGTTTCCTGGCTGTGCCCCTGTCTCTGTGATCTACTACAATGACTTGGGACTACTGGACATCCCTTGACGATTCTGCAGATCCCAGTCCAGCCCCATGAGCACAGTAACCATCTCTGAGGTCCAAGCCCAGGACAAGCTGTCTGTTAATGTGGTAACTACAAAAGTGGCAGTGATAATGTTACCATGGTGAAACGGAGCAATGGGGAAGGGGTACAATGGTCTCCTGCCATGGCAGGGGCCAGTTAGGAGTCTCTGCTGTCCCTGTTTGATGGTGGGGCAGGTCCCTGGCACGACCCTACCCTTTTCCACCCTGTGGTGAATGTGGCTGTTCCCAGTGACACAGCTCCATCGTTACAGCCCTTTCCATGTCATTTGTGGATGAGAGCAGATAGGATAGAACTGAATAGACTATTTCAGATGGAAGAGGCCTTCAGTGATCACACCGTCTAACTGCATGGCCACTTCAGGGATGACCAAAATGTAGGGCATTGTCCAAGTGCCTGTATAACACTTGCAGGCCTGGGATATCATCCAGCTCTCTAGGAAGCCTGTCCAGCATTTGCCCACACCCTCAATAAAGAAATGCTGGGATGACCTCCCAGCAGCCCTGTCCCTGCCCTGTGCTCCAGAGCCAAGCTACTCCTGATCTCCCTGGCTGGTGCCCAGGGCCCTGCCAGCTGCCTGCCTGCCCAGCTCCCAGCCCAGCTGTGCCAGGGGCCCCTGGACCATCACTGCAGTGGGCTCAGCCCTCTGGAAACAGAGGAATTAAAGATGGAGCTTCTCTGCCCTCTCTCTCAGGGCTGAGCAGGGCTGTGGGCTTGAGGCAGCTTCGTGTCGCCCTCCATGGCCATGGGCTGTGAATGGCCTTCTGCTTGCCCCATGCTGTGCAGGAGGCGACCCTGGTGCTGTGCAGTGCCTGGGATTGCCTTGTCATCAGCCCCACCACCTCATGCTGCTGCCAGCCACGGCCTCTTGCTCTGCCACGTCTCCTCACGGGGTCCTGGCCTTGGGCTCAGGCCTTGGGCTCTGTTTGGGGCAGTGATCCCTCTGTTCATCAGGACCTTTTGGCACAGGAGCCCTGTCCTGCAGGTCAGAGAGGGCTGTCCTGGGGCACAGACTGACCCCCCTCTTCTCCCCTCTCCCTCTCCAAATTCCCTGCTCCAGGCAGCATCTCTGAGTCAGCTGTCCAAGGTGTCAGCCAATGTGGGAGAGACCATCAAGATCTCCTGCTCTGGTGGCAATGCCAAAAGCTACTTCAGCAACACCCTGCTGCATCCAGCACAGCCTCTGTGCTCCTCCATGCCTCTCTCCAAGGAGAAGAGCAGGATTGAAGAGTTGAACATTGTTCCCCTGTTTTTTCCTCCCACAAAATGAAACTGAAACCCCGTTGAAGCCTTAGAAATGTTCAGAAAATGATCATCCACAATAGAGGGCACTGGCTGCAGCCAAATTCTTTGCATAGACAATTTCAGTGATTTTTTTTTCTTTTTTGGATAGTTTCAGGCTTTGCACCAAAGCATAAATCTTCCCAGAGGCTAAGCAAACCTCTGAAAGAGAAAGTGTCTCAAACCACAAAATCTTCAAAGTGTCACCTGTTTTGTAGTGAACTATTTATACAGTTCCTGTGACTCAGGAAGTTCACTGACTCTGCCTCTTTCTATAGCCACTTGCACAAACCACATCATGTGAATATCTGAGGGTTCAATTTACGTTGGTGCTGTTGGCACTCAGTGGTCCAAGCTGAGCACTGAATATCCAGTCTGTGGAATTGGCACCACACTGGGAAAACACTTTTCAAAGCAGCAGCCAAGCCTTTACAGGTAAATTTGAAGTTAATTGGTTTTAGCTGAAACCGATTCTGGCTCACCCCTTCCTTGGCTAGCACAGCTGTATGTAGGCATCCCCACTTCTTGCCTTTTCATATTTTTAGGGTAAATATTGATAAAAATAAGTGGCCTGCAGTCCTTCAGCTATTAGCTCCTTTGCTGGTGGTGGGAGCTGCACTGCAAGAGCCCAGCCAGGACCAAAACCCCACAGATACAGCTGTGCCCACATCTCCATCCTGCTGTGTCCATTGGGGCATCTCCATCTCATCACCTTTGTTCTGCTGCATCCATTGGGATATTTCCAGACCATCCTCTCCATCCTGCCACATCCATGGGGCCCAGGACTGCTCTGCCATGAGGCAGGAGGTTTTTGTATGGCCCTGTGTCACTGTGTGGTACTTTCGGGTCCGGGACAATACTGACGGTCATGGGTGAGTCGCCGACTTCCCCTCGGTCTTTCCTTCCCCACTGTGGAATTTTGACATTTTGTCGACTTTCGGTGATTTGGGGTTTTTTTCTCGGACTTGGCACCGGGCTGGGGTCTGCCGCCCGTTTGGGGCCAGGCACTAAGCCCGGCGTCAGGGGCTCTGTCTCGTCCCTGCGGACTCTGACGACTCTGTGCGTGCCACTGAGGATTGGCGGGGGTTATTTTTTCAGTCGAAAAGTCTTAAAATTTGTCCAGGAAATGTGTCTGAGGTCTCAGGGGGAAGGAAACTCAGGTTTAGGTCTGTAAAAGAGGTGATTTTTGTCTTTGTCAAAGAAATTTGTCAGTCTAAGTAAGTAAGTCCTCAGCTCCTAGTCCTGAGGACTAAGTCTGTCACCCCTGGTGAGGGGCAGGGACTCTTCTGTGGGGTCCCACGGCCAAGGGTGCAAGTGCCATGAAAGGACAGCCTGTCCTTGGCTGTGAGCAGCCCACAGCCACCCCTGACTTCGTGTTAAAACAGCACGTCCCCGGAATCTTAGACAAAAGATTCCAGGAGTATCTTAAAGAGCCCATTGTCCAGGTAAGACATGTCAAAAATGGAGATTACTGTGCTGAAAATGCTGCCGGAAATGTCGTTCGTCTGTCTTTGTCTCTAATTTTTAAAAGAATTTGGTCAAAATACCCAATTTGAACCAAATTACTCGGGGTTAAGATTGAGAAAAAATACTTTTTGACCATTTCTTCATCAGAAAGTATTTAATGGTGGAGTCATCCTGGTTTTCAAATGGAGATAGAGATAAAAATACAGGTGAAGATAGAGACACTGCACATTGGAGGAGGCAGCAGAACCACCTCAGAAAGACTAAACATCTTTTTTCTGTCTTCCCTTGGGTGATTTTTAGTGGTAGTTTTTCAGAGACAAGTCAGAAAATGTCTGAAAGCAGAACTGGGCAGAAAACAGGATGGTTGTCTGTGAAATTTTGTTTTGTTTTTTTTTTTTTTTTAATTGCCTTGTAAAAGGAAAGAAATGGCTTTAAGGCAAAGAAATTGAGATTTAGGGTTTTATATATATATATATATATAAAAAATATATATATGTAATATATCTTTTTATATATATGAGATACAGAAATGTATAAATATTCATGTTATATGCATTTTATAGAATTATACATCTATTCATATATGGATTACATATGTATGTATATTGTACACTATATATATTATGTATATTAGCTGTATGTATCTATAATATGTAATACATATATGCATTTATATGTACATATAGTGTATATAAAACATATATACAAGTATATATGAGATGTATGTATATGTGTATTACACACACATATATGCACATATTTTATAGATATAATTTATATATATATATATATCCCAAATTTAAGTGCATTACACTTATGCGTGATAAGCTCTTGACTGTGGGGAGAGTGGGGAGTTTATGGGTAGTGCCAGCAGGGCAGGCAGGGGCTGTGGTGGAGGACAGGGCGCTCTCTGACCCTGCACTGCTCTCGTCCCTCGCAGGCCAGCCCAAAGTCTCTCCGACCGTCCACCTCTTTGCGCCATCCTCCAAGGAGTTGACGTCCCTGGGCAAAGCCACCCTGGTGTGTCTGATGGAGGACTTCTACCCGAGAGCCTTTACGGTGGAATGGGTGGCTGATGGCAACACCATCAGCAGTGGTGTGGAGACCAGCCAGCCCCAGCGGCAGAGCAACAACCAGTACATGGCCAGCAGCTACCTGTCGCTGGACGCCAGCAAGTGGCAGAGTTACAATTCTGTCTCGTGCAAGGTCAGGCACGAGGCTGGAAATGTGGAGAAGACCGTGAACAGATCCGAGTGCTACTAACCCCACCCCGCCGGCCCTTTGCTGGCTCCCTCCCTCCTCCCCACTTCTGGGAACAGCAGCTCCCCCCGCTGCAGATATCTCTGCCCATGTCCCCCTGTCCCCTGCTCCTATCCCCCAACTCTGAGTGTCACACAAATAAACACCGACACTGAACTAGCGCTGGCTCAGCATCCCTGTCTCTGTGTCCTTCCAACGCGCCCGCTCTCCGCGCGCTGCCCGGCGCCAGCCCAGTGGCACCAGTATGGAGGGTGGGATGGGAACACATACACGTGTACACACCCGCTCATATTGTGGGGGCTCTGTGAAGCTTTTGCTCAATGCTGGGGACCCCAGTGAAACCCCCTGGCACTGCCAAGACCAGGGAATGAGCAGCCTGGGGCACCCTGTGCACTCATTGAACACATGGCCCTGGCCGTGCCATCCTCGACCCTTGCTCGTTGGCCTCTGGGTGCCAGGTGCCTTGCAGGCACATGTGGCCTGTGGTGGAGGCATGGCCAGCCATGTCCCTTTGGCGCCAGGCCTGGCTCTGTCCCCATTTCTCAGTCACCCCCCTGCTTCCCGGAATGGGGGTCCTGGTGTAGCTGCCAGTTAAGCACAAGCACCAGTCTGTCCATCACACCCTGTGCCACAGCAACACATGCAACATGTCACATGCCCTGTCCCCATCCCCAGCACAGCCCTGCTCGTGGAAGGGCTGACAGCCACGGCTGTGCTGAAAGCACCAGTGCTCTGCTGCTGTCACCCCACCAGGGCAGCCAGGACCCACGCCAGAGACAGGGGCTGGGAGCACCCAGCCACGCTGTGTGCAGTTCTGGGGGAGGTGTCCCTCACCAGCCTCTTGGGAAAGGGGGGATGGCCCCTCCACATCCCCCTCCCCAGGCTGTGCCAGTGGAGTGCCTTGCTCCACCAGGCTTTGGGTTGCCACACAGAACCCTAGAATGGGTTGGGTTGGAAAGGACCTTTAAAAGTCATCCAGTCCAAGCTCCCTGAAATGAACAGGGACATCAACCAGATCAAGTTTCTCAGAGTCCTTTTCAGCCTGACCTTGAATGTTTCCAGCGATGGGACATCCACAGCTTCCCTCAGCTACCTGTGTCAACACCTCACCACTCTCACAGTAAAAATTGACCCTTCTTTAGTTAAGAAACATTATCTCTTGTCCTATTGCATCAGGGCCTGATAAAAAGTCTGGATTATTCTTTCCTGTAAGTCCCCTTCAAGTACTAAAAGGCTGCTATAAGTTTTTGCCACAGCCTTCTCCTCTCCAGGCTGAACAGCCCCAACTCTCCCAGCTTTTCCTTACAGCAGAGGTGCTCCAGTGCTCTGAAATCGTTGTGGCCTCCTCTAGACTAACCCAAACAGGTCCATATCCTTTTTATGTTGTGGGATCCAGAGCCAGACACAGAACTGCAGCTGAGGCCTCGCCAGAGCAGAATACAGGGGGAGAATCCCCTCCCTCAACCTGCTGCCTTTGCTGGTTTTGATGCAGCCCAGGACCCATTTGGCTTTTTGGGCTGCAGGTGCATATTGCCAGGTCATTATCCACTGATTCCCTCAAATCCTTTACAGCAGGACTGTTGTCAATTCCCTCATGCCCCAGCCTGTATTGGTATGAGAGCACAGTCTCCCTTCCCTCCTGCTTTTTGTCAGGGAGCTGGCAGCAGGCCCTGACCCCACCTGAGCTACCAAAAGGCACCTCATGCTCCAAAACAACTTCATTGGCTTTAATCCCTCTTTATCCTCCTCCTCAGCTGGGCAGAGGAGGCCTTGCCATGGAACAACCCCATGCACAGGGCAAACCCCCTTCCCATCACCCTGCACAGGGGACTGGGCTGATGGGGGCAGTCACAATGTCCCTTCCCATGTGTGGGGTGACAAGCTCATGGCTTTCCCAGGAAATCCCAAATTCCACCACTACAGAGAAAACCCCTGGGTTGTTGCTGGCCTCAAGGAAGGAGCCAGCAGCAGGATGCTCAGGGAAAAGAAGGAAGGGCAGATGATGGAGGGATCTGTCCCACTTTGTTTCAAGACAGGCTTCTTTAACAGTTTCCTGAGCAGAGAGAGCCCGCTGTGGCAGAGGTGCAGGGCTGGCTACTGGGGGCTACTGGGCTGTGGTAGGTGGTCCTGAAGCTGAGGGTCCCTGCAGGACGGCCACATCCATCCATCCATCCATCCATCCATCCATCCATCCATCCATCCATCCATCCATCCATCTATTCCAGCTCACTGCTGGGGAATGTGAGCCTAGAGATAGCAGCAGCTCCTCCACGCTGCCACTGATCACCTTCCTTGCCCAAGCAAGGTTATTCCCTGGCAAACCCCTGCCTTTGGCATCTCATCCCCAGCCTTGTGGTACTGCCAGGAGAGCTGCTGCTGTGGACTCTGCCAGACAGAAATGCCCCAAGGACTGAGATCTGCTGCCAGGAAGGATGTTCACTCCTTTTTCACTGGAAAGATCAAGCCTCAATAATTATCAATTCCAGCAGTTGTTAAATCACCTCAGCAGTGGCTGAGGCTGGAGTGAATGACAGGTAGCAAGGACCCCCCATCCCAGCTGTGCTGCCAGGTTTTACCCTGAGAAATGCCCCATTTCTGCAGGGGGGCACTGGAGGAGGGTGGCAGGGCAATGCTTTCCACAGGTCCTGAGATTCATCTTGACATTTCCTGAGTAAAGCCCATTCCTTGGTCACAGGACACCAGCCCCAGCTTTTCATGGGCTCAGTTTGGGGCATGAGCCTGGGTCTCACTTCAGCTCAGGTCTGTGTGGGCAGAGCACAGGCATATCTCTGACTCAGTGGGCAGGAAACCTCACTAATTATTGATTAAAAGTTTTTGCTAAATCTTTTCCATAAGAAACGACTGTCAAGAAAAAAACCTGATTAATTATAGATCAGTGGCCCTGGCCCCTCCAGGGCTCCCATGCTCCCCTGCTGCCTGCAACTTGGCAAATTCCCAGCCAGAGTTTTCCCCTTAACAAGCCTTCAATAGGGCTGGAGAGCCTCGGCTGGGAATCACAGAGCGGTGCGGGGCCTGATCCATCCCCTGGCAGGGAGGGAAGCAGTGTCTGGGAAGAGCAATCTGGATCCACTCCCGCACCACCCTCGCTGGGGGTGTCTGGTGAGCAAATGTGCTGAGCAGAATCGAAACCTCCCTCCCTCCCCAGCTGCAGCGCCTGCTCTCACTCTGCCGGCTCCTGCACTGCAATTTTAACAGTCATTTATTTTCTCATTTTCCCAGCTTGCCAGTAATTTTGAAATGAGGGGGATCTAATTTAGTAAATGAGATGCTTCAGGAGGGCTTTAATTAGCTTCAAAGAGAAGCAGTGGATCCCATGGAGGATTGGGGCTTGGTGAGAGCTGCTTTCCCAGGCTGAGGCTCCCAAGTGAGGGCTTAACAAGGCCTTGAGGGGGCATATGATAAACCCTGGAGGTTTAGACACCTTGGGCTTGGAGGGGTCGCACAGCTGAGAACAGAGTGAGGGGTGCAGGAATGAAGGCAAAAGAATGTGGGACTACAGGAGCTCTTGCAACCCTCACCCCCAAACCACTGCCACAAACCTCGAGCCCAAAGCTCTGCTCTGCTCCCCAAACCCTCCCTGGGTCCCCTCCATGACCACCACCTCTGGCCACATTTGTCCCCAAAAAGCAGCCCTGACTTGCTTTTTTCTATTGTACATCAGGGGTGATTTCCCCAGGCCAGGCAAGCCCCAACGCCTCGTGCCAGGAGGAGGTGGGGTCTGTCTTTGTGGGGACGTGGCAGGAGCGGAGCGAGTGCACCTGGAGCTGATGAAACACCTCGTCTGGAGAGCCACGGGCGGCGTGGCACAGCCCGAGGGGAGGGGATGGGTCCCGCCTGCCCCCAGCACAGCTGTGGCCTCACAAACAGCCGCGTTCCTGGAGGCAGCAGGGCTGAAACTCGAAAGCAATAGCAGGGGCCCAGAATAGCCCCAGCCCAGGCTGGGGGGAGTGAGGCAGAGCCAGACCCAGCGGGGCAGCAGTGGATGGCACAGGTCCCCTCGCTTTGGTGCTACAGCTGTGCCAAGCCCGGGTGACACCCATGGCCTGTGCCACGCCTGAGCCAGGGGATGCAGCCCCCGAGCACCTGGAGGGGCAGCTGCTGGTTCCTGCACCCCATCCTGACATTCCCCCCACTCACGTAGCTGTCTTCTCTGAAGGACTTGGGGAAAGGCTGTGCAGAGCCCAGATTGTGCCACGCCAGCACTGGCCCCCTGTTTTCCCCCAGCCAGCCCCACCGTGCAGCTGTGCGGCCGTGGGGCATCCCCTGGCTAAATTTACTCCTCACCCACTACAGCCCCCAATCAGAAGCTCAAAAGGCCGCCCCAAAAAAGGAAGCGAAACTGTCTCCAGTGGGTGCTGACGTGTGAAGGCAAGCGAGCGCCACACAGCCGAGCCTGAGTCGGCTCAGCCTTGTGATGGTGGCCAGCTCTGTGCCCCTGCCTCTCTGGGCTCGCACCTCGGGGGGTCATCACCTTGTGGAGAAATCGCCCCCGAGATAGGGGAGGGTCTTGGGGTGGCATGATGCTGCCCAAAATTGGCAAGGTGGGTGATGCTGCTGGACCGGGGACCCACTGGGGGCTGGTGCCAAGGCTGGTGGGACTCTGTGCCATGGCAGGGTAGTGCCCCCAGGCTGGGGTCACCCCTTCTGTCCCCTGGAGGGTCCCTGGCAGGGCACCCAGTGGGGTCTTGCCTGACAGGCTGGTCCCTGCCCTGTGTGGGATGTCCCAGCTGCTGCACACATGCATACACACATGTGCACACACATTGCACACATATGTGCAAATGTGCACACACACACCCCCCTCCAGTGATCCCAGGGCATCCAGCCCCTGGCTGGGCACCACTGACCCCACACCTGTGGGCTTTGAGGCCAGGGAAGACCTGACACTGCTCACATTGTGGCCTTGTCTCCCTGTGCCACCATGGGGGGACCGGCCTGACCAGCCTCCTGCTGCTACCCTGCCATCAGGTCACCCTGAATTTACTCTCTCATCTACTGAATTAAACTGATCAGTCCCTCCCTGCTGCCAAGGCAGCCCCTTCCCTGGGGTCATCCCTCAGTCGTCGGAGACTGTTGCAGGGTACAGGGGCAGCCTCCAGGTTCACAAAATATGGGGCAGGTTTCCCCAGGTCTGGGAAATAAAACCCAGGTTATAAATTATAAAATACGTGTTATAAATTAATAAAATAAAAGATATAAATTATAAAATACGAGTCATGAATGACTAAATAGTATCAAAGCCCTGTGCAGCCCTGGGTCAAAGCCCCAGCTGGAGACAGCCAGAGAGCGCAAGACCAAGGTTTATTGCCCTGCAACTGAAAGATAATTAAATGAAATAAATAAATGTTTGAGGCTGGTGTGGTCGAAAACACGACCTGAGCATTCAAGCCCATTTGTGAAGATGAGAGCAATCATTTGCATAACTGTGTCAAAACAGCAACTGCCAGGGCGCGCAGCTGGCAGGAAGGTATGCCCTTGCTGGGGGTTATTTAGATGTGTATGAAACCCCACTGGAGCCTGGGGGAGAGCCCAGCAAACAGACCCAAAGAGAAGTGCCCGGGCTTGTAAGCAGATTGTAAACAAGCTGAATCAACTCAAAAATAAAAACCTTTCAGCTGCTTCAAAATGTTTATCATCTCAAGTTTATTGTGGTAATAAAAAACAATTCCCTGCAGAGCCTGGGCCTGGTCTGGGCACTCAGCAAACCCTTGTTATATTTGAGGTAAGCAGCTGCTGATCCCCAGGCAAGTGTGCTGGTGGAGACAGATTTGATCGCAGGGCTGGTGCTCCCCATCTGGAGAAATGTGGTCATTGAATTGCAGACCTTGTTAAGAGTCCTTGGGTGGGACTTTTTAGCTTAATGTTAAGAAATTTCTAGGCAGGGAATGTTGGTGGCATGGTGACAGCAAGGCAGTGGCAGTGGTGGCTGAGGGGTGTGATGGGGGTGGCTGCTGGGGTCCTCACCAGGCCCTCGGGAGGGAGCAAAAGCATTTGGCTCACCCAGTTAGGGAGGACTTTTAGCCAAATTTGCCTTTTTCCCTCTTCCCAGCCAGGGTGGGCAGAGCAGACAGTGTGAGGGGAGTGGAGGGGAACATGGCGTGCATCCCATGCAGGGGCTGGACCCTGCATCCTGTAGATGTGGTGTTTAGGGACATGGTTGGACCTGGCAGTGTCAATATGATCTTAGACAGCTTTTCCAGCGGTAAATGTTCTGGGGTCCTACTCCAGCCAGTGACACCCTCACCGACAGCTCCCCACCCTGTGCACATGCTGCCAGCCCTGCGCCAGAGCCACAGCCCTTTCCCCTTCCTCTGCAGCCACTGCGGGGAAAAACACCAGGCTTAAACATTCCTGCCACGTCTTGGACACTTTGGGCCAGACCCCCCAGGCTGGCAGTGGGCAGGGGGTGCGGATGCACATCACAGCCCTCCAGGTGAGCCAGGCACACTCACAGGCAGCTGTTTCGACCGCAGCCCCGCGGCTTGGAAATAGCCCTTGCTAAAATTACAGCCCGCCAAAACCGAGAGCCCGCCAAAACCAAGAGCCCACTTTGGCCAAACACCAGGTGGGAGCCAGGAATAGCCCTGGCCTCGCCACGCTCTGCCGCCTTGGCACAAACTTTCCAGCACGTGGCACCCCAAGCATCGCTGCCTGGCCGTGCCGCGGGCAGGGCGAGAGCGGGAAAAGCTGGGTTTTGGCCCCGATTCAGCAACAGCTCGCGGGGGGGGGGTGCATTCTCACGTTCTTTCCCAGGCAGCCCAGCATTCCCAGCAGAGGCACAGCACCTCCCCAGATTTTGGGTCCCAGCAGGGCTGCCCAGTGTGTGCTGAGCCTTTGGGGTGGTTTTGGTGTCCAGCTGTACAGAGGATGTCTGCTGCCAGACCCTGCCTGATGCCACTATTGTCCTCTGCTGGGGACAGCACAGCCAGCCAGGATAGGTCCCCCAGGTGATGGGGACCCTGTGGGGTGCCTGCTCCCAGAGCTACTGCCCAACATTTTGGTCCCCAGTGCCTTTGGGAGCCACAGCCTGTGCCCTCCATGGGCCCCCTGGGCACCTGGTCCCACTGCCTGGGTGCCCCTCACACCCTGGCCTGGTGCTAGAGTGGACTGTGGCAGCTGCAGCCATGTGGGGCTCACCACGACCGACTGAGCCCTCTGTTTTCACCAGCTGGGGCTGGGCCCACCCTGGGCTGGACCTGGGCATGTCCGTGGGGCAGCTGCCCTGTGGCCTTTGGGCACAAGGGGCTGGAGCTGGGAAGTGCAGCTGGGAATGGTGGGACACAGATGGACATGGGAGCACGGGCAGCATGGAGGACATGGGAACATAGAGGGGCAGGGGACACAGGAGGGGACATGATGGGACATGGGAGGAAGAGAGGGCAAAGTAGGGGGGTGGTAGGGCACAGGGAGCATGGGAACACTGAGGCCAGGGACATGAAGACACAAGGCACAATGTCATCGGGATGTGGGGGATAGTGGCAAGAGGCCATGGGAGCCAGTGGCACAGGGGATACAGGGGCCGGGGGCATGGAGACACAAGGAACAGTGGTATGAGGACACAAGGGACAGCAACAGGAGAATATGGGACACAGGGGCATGAGGACAGGGGTGACAGTAACATGGAGACAGTGGCATGAGGACAAAGGGACAAGAACATAGGGAATGGGGCAGAGGGGAAAAGTGAATGAGGACATGAGGGGAAAGGGGCACAGGACAGGGGGGACAGGGGCCCAAGGACACAAAGGAAAGGGCATCAAGGACACGGGGAACACAGACACGGGATGCAGGTGGCAGTGGCAGAGATGAGGACACAAGAACAAGGGACAGAGGGACATGGGGCACAGGCATACGGGGAACAGGCAGTGCCAGGAATGGGGACAGAAGGACGCGGGGCACAGGCGGTGTCAGGGTGAGGCGGGAGGTGGGGGGGCACGGGGCACGGGCGGTGTCAGGGTGAGGCGGAGGGACGCGGGGCACGGGCGGTGTCAGGGTGAGGCGGAGGGACGCGGGGCA
>VZTE01003566.1:17757-74797 GCA_013397775.1 Eulacestoma nigropectus
GGCGGGTCTGCCACGGGGTCCCTCCACCGACGGAGAGCCCCTTGCAGTGAGGGCTTTACCCCAGGGAGCTGCTCGGGACCCCCGCACCCACGGGGGCTGCAGTGGTTCCCTCCAGAAATGATGAAAAACCTCAGCCTGCCCCGCTCTGCTCCCAGATAACGGCCTGTGCTCTTCACCCATCATTCAGGAGAAGATGGGAACATGCCTGGAGCTCCAGCACATTAATTATGAACCACCCCACTCACGCAGCCCTGCCCCGGCAGCGCCGGCAGCTGCGGTTATTCCTGACAGCACAAAATGGGCTCCGTGGAAAGATCCCTGTGTCCTGCACAAGGGCACTGCAGGTGCTGTGTTTCCCAGTGACGCCCCCAGCCCTCCAGCAGCCAGCCCCAGCCCTGGGGAAGGCGACGGGGCAGCGTCTGCAGCACAGGGACCGCATGGCTGAGCCAGGGCCGGGATTTGGCTCTGTCCTGCCCGCCTGCGCCGCCACGCAGGGGATAGCCCTGAATGCCACCCAGACACCACCCCCAGCTCCCTCCCCACTGACCCCGCAGGGCCATGCCGAGCACCTGCCCCAGATATCGAAGGGACACAGAGCCAGCAACAAAGAGGCAGCAACCCAGAGCCACTGGCGAGGACCTTGGCTTTATTCCAGCCTCTACAGCATCCCCCTCCCAGCAGCTCCCACTGCCCATCTACAGGGGTATCTCAGGGCAGATCTAGGCTTGCAGAGATTGACCTCTGCAGAGATGCAGGTTCACAAAATCTTCGCCCAGCCAAGGTTTCAACGTGCTTTTTTTTGTTGTTTTTTCCCATTTCCCATGAACAAGATGTATCACCTCCATCTCCACTGCTGCAGGGCCAGACCCTATGGGGCTGGTGAGAAGAGGCTGAGCAGGGCCAGGAGGAGCAGGGGTGAGAGGAGCTGGTGGTGGCCGCCGTGCAGGGACCCACCTCTGGCTGTGGCCCCCCGGGAGGCAAAGATCTTCCGGCTGCGGAGGGGCTGCGGCGGGCGGAAGTTGTTGATCATTTTTAGGAGCGTGGATCCCTCGAGTGGGAAGTGGAGGGTGCTGATGAATGCCTTCAGCTGCACAGGGAGAGAGGGAGGGTGGGCAGCTGCCTTGCCAGGCACCCCGAGCCCCTACCCACTGTCAGCCCCTGTCATACTGCCCGGCTGCCAGTGGCACAGGACCCATGGCGTGGCCCCACACCAGTGGCTGTTCTCCCACCACCCCCACTGCTCTCCTGAAGCCAGACCCACAGGTAGGCACAGAGGCAGGTCCTTACAAGGATCAGGTCTTGAGTTTTAAAGGAGCTAATTGTGTTTTGGTGCCGACAGTGAGCACTTAAAGAGTGGTTGGCCCGTGACTCCCTCAAGAAAACACATCTACTAAGATGCTGGGGCAGGAGAGGAGAATTCCATCCATCCATCCATCCATCCATCCCATCCATCTCCTTGGAGCCTCCACTGAACTTCAATGGATTTACTCCCATTTCTCTTTCTGAATGCCAGGGCTGGGCAGGAGAGCAGTATGGATGGGGTTTCTCCCCACTGGCAGGTGGCCACGTCTCCATTACTTAACCTTCATAAAATTAATTAATTGCCAAGTTGCCACAAGCATTATTATAGAGATGACTTTCCCTGTGCTCTTGCTCAAGGGTCAGGAAGGACAAGGAGAGAGGTCACCCTGGGGATCCAGCCTGTTGGGTGCTGGAGCTGTACATGCCAGTACCTGCTCCCGGCCAATCTCCACTGGCTCCTCAAAAACAGTCCAGACGACGGCCTCGCTGCAGTCGGGGGTGGTGAGGGAGCCCTGGTAGCGGTAGTAGCCGGAGAGGCGGCCAGCACGCGGCAGCAGCATGCTCAGACGGAAAGTGGAGGCCAAATCCACAGAGTCCCCTGTGGGGCAAGACAGGGGCGCTCAGCCTGTCCCCTGCCGGGGATGTGGTGGGGACAGTAGGGCCACCCCTGTCAGTTTCTCTTCAGCCAGATGAACTCACAGTCTGGCAGGTCCCCCCACCCAACCCGCTGGGGTGCATCCCTGCCCTCCCACACCAGGGTCTCCCCTTTCCTGCCCCGCCCCGATGAGGAGGCGACTCACCAGCGTGGGAGACGTTCCTGAGCCCTGCCACGATGGTGTTGTAGTTGGTGTTAGCGGTTTCAGAGACCTGTGTACAGGGAGAATAAGTGGTTGAAGTCAGGCAGAGCCTGGGCAGAGCAGAGTTGGGTCATCCTGCCCTGCCAAGCAACGACAGGCAGAGCTAGCCCTGCTTCACATTGCTGCAGAGCAGTGGGGAGGGGTTCCCAGCACTCTCTTGCACAGTCAGTGGGCTCCCCAGCCTCTCCTGGCCTTGACCCAGCCCTCCTGCCCCTTCCCGCTCCCTCAGGACACCCATACAACACTCCCCCGGCTGCACCACCAGCACCCAGTTTCTAGGGGCCCCTGCAGACCCACCTGGAAGAAGAAGCCGAGGACAGCCAGCCCATTGGGATGCCCCTTGGCCTCTGCCAGTGTCTGGTACTTGACATTCATGTGGACAATGTGCATCTGAGGAAAGCACAGAGGAGCCAGGTGTGGACAGCTGCCCCCAGCCAACACCCTGTCAGCAGGACATTCTGCTCTGGATCCTTCCAGCCAGCTTGGGATGGCCGGACACTGAGTCAACGTCTCCCAGTAAAGCCCTTCTGGTCCCATTGACAGTTACGTGGGGTGGCTGTTTGGAGGATCAAAGCACCCCAAAGAAGCGAGCATCCTTTGAAGGGTGTAAAAAAGGGGGGCAGCAGTCCCGGGGTGCTCGCCAGACACAGAACATAAATTCTGCTTTCCTCTGGCAGATAATGAATATTTTAGAGGCGCAGAGCCTCTTTCATCCAGAAGGATCTCGATGTGCTTGGCACAGCACGCTCCTGCTTGCTCTCACTTGCGTTCACTAGCTCAGTGTGTGGTCCCAGCAGGGCACAGAGCCCCCCGAACCCCGCTGAGTGCCTCAGATGAGGCAGCTTGGCCCATGCATGGTAAAGAAACACCTCTAGTCTCACATCAGCTGCTTTTTCACCACCCAGGTGCTTGTGCAGGAGCACGGTTGAACCCACCAGTGCAGAGTCACAGAGTGCAGTCACCTGCTGCATGACAGCCTTGGGGTGCCCCAGCATCCCCCCTTCCCACCACATCAAGGGCTTGGGCGACCCAGAATGTGATGGGGGCTTTTTCTTGCGTACCTCCATGGGGAGCTGGTGCCCGTCAAGGGTGTGCTCGGAACCGTTCCCGGCTGGGCTGCCCCAGTGGAAGTGGAGCTGGATCGCGCGGTACCTGCCGGGGAGGCCCCCGCCGCTGATGGTGATGTGCTCAGAGGCCGACTCACTCGCCAGGCTCAGCATCACTGCAAGGGCAGCAGGGCAGGGTGAGGGGGGGCTTAGGATGGGGAACAGCCCTGGCACAGCTCCTTCTCCCCAGCTTCATCCCAGCACTAGCATTAATCTGCATGGGATCCTGGAGCACCTGGGAGTGGCACCAGAGCCAAGCCCCAGTCAGGATGGTGACTGGGGAACTGGGACAGGGGAAGGTGCCTGGCTTCAGCACGCACCTGTGTGCCCGTTGTTTGTCAGCCTCCACTTGCCAGGGGGAGCCTGGTCGTAACCCTCAAAGAGGATGTCCCCGAGGCCACCATCCCGCTGCAGCCGGCGCCTGTCGATGTTCACAGGGGACTGCTTGTCGCCACCGCATGCGGCTTTCAGCTCCTTCCAGTGGCTGGGCCCTGCGGAGGAGGAGCAGGGGCACCGCGGGCAGCCACCGAGCCACCGCTGCCCCCGGTGGGGACACAAGGCCACGGGTGGCTTTGTCCCCACCCAGCCCTGCTGTTCCTGCCAGCCCGGCCGTGCTCTCTTGCATCTCATGGGAACTGCTCTCCTGCCCAGCTAAGTTTCCTTCCTATTGATGAACAGGGGCTTATTGCAGCCTCATTCATAATTCAGCAGGATTTCCTCGAGGGGCCGGGGGCTATATTTAGCCTGGCAGCAGCGCCCACATTGACGCTGGTGAAGGGCAGGCTTTTCTCCCTGCCCCTTCTGCCCGTTCTGGGTTTTAGCATGTTTAACCTCCTCACGCTGGTTCTGTCCAGCTGTGACAGGTGACAGTGCAACCTGGCCACACAGCTCATCCTGGGGCAAATCCTACACAGGTTCCAGTGTGACCACATGATGCCCATCAGCAGCTCCTGGGGCAGGGGGGTCACCATGGCAGGAGCTGGGTGAGGACACAGCAGCGCTGGCAGCTGACTGGACCCCCTGCAAACCCTCAGTGCTGCCTGGGGGCTGTGAGCAGGGTCCCCCATGGCTGCCACCACAGCCAGCCCACACAACCAACCCATAAACATGGCTTGTCCCCATCACCCGGGCATCATCTCTTCTTGCAACACTTGTTGCAGCCCACAGCTGTTGGATGTGTCCAGCCAGCCACCCTGCTGGTCACTGGTCCAGCGTGGCTGCCACGGCACCCCACTCCTTCTCCTGGTGCAGCCCAGGTTAGAGGGATCAGCACCGGGCACTGCTGGTATCTGGGCTCAGTCCCAGCCAGGGAACAGGAGCTCCCTCAGCGTTTCCAGCCCTGTCCTCCGAGGGCATCTCCATTCCCAGGGGAGCTCAGCACATCCCAGCAGGCACTGTTGGCTCTTCTCACACACACATTATGGCTGGGTGGCCTTTGTCTACAGCCAGGGTTTGGGGAACTGTTCCCCCAGCAGTGCCCCGTGGTTCAGCTCTGACGTTTACCTTCCTCTTGGGCAGACAAAACCACAGACATTCGTGGGCTGCATCCCACCTCCTGCCCCCCGGGCTCAGTCCTTACCCTTCATGTTCCCCTCTCATTACTTCAGGCAACTTTTTGCCTGGAAGCACTGGGAGCTACAGCCTGGCCGTGCCACCATCCTACCAGGTTCCTGGCACGGTGTAACTGGGTGACCCCACAGATTACCAAGTGCCTTCATTAAGGGGCCATTCCACACGGCTCTGCTGTGGGCACACGGCCGGCTCCACGCTGCTCCAGCCGCTTCCCACCGGCCCCTCTCCCCTGCCCAAACCTGCCCTCGCTGCCAGCCCAGCAGCCTTAAACCGGGTAAGACTGAGCCTTGCTCTGACAGGGCTGAGCGAAGCCCAGCAATCCACACTCAAGCCACAGGGCATGTAAACCCAAGAGCTATAAAACAGTTGGGCCGTAACAGCTGATTAAATGCTTGATGATCTTTAATTAACCTTTTACAAGCTATTTGTAATTTGTATGTGTATGTTTTGAGACAAAGTGCCCCCAGCCATGCTTCCCTCCGTAGCCGGGCAGGGCTGCTGCCTGCTCAAAGAGAGCTGTCCCTCCTCAGCCGGGCCCCTGGGCCCCAGTCCCCCTTGCTGCCTGCGTTGCACTGGCTTTCTAACAGTGTATTTTAAAACCTGGACTTAATTTGTTTCAGGTGGAAGGGGACAAGCTGGTGCTGCCTCAGGAGCATCCGGACCTGGCTGAGGTGAGGGGTGGGGCTCAGGTGTTTGTCAAGTCTCTACAGCAACAGCCCCGAAAGTGAAGCTCCTCTAATCATTCCCACTGCTGGTGTGACATGAGAGGTTTGCCCTTTTCCATGCCATGCTCCCCACTGGGGCTTGCTGATGCTGCCCACGTGCCCTTGGCCAGGCACTGTGGGGAGACACGAGGGTCTGAGCCCTGCACAGCCCCAACACCCCCACACTTGGCACCACTCACCGCATTGGGGGTCCTGTGAGTCATAACACCACTGCCCTGCGGGAGAAAGGAGAGCTCGGGGCAGGTGATGGAGACAGGCACCCCCACCCCAAACCCACCTGCGGCCGTGCCCAACCCCCCAACAATGAGGACATTCCCCAGTGCAGCCCGGGGTCCCGCCAACACTTATGTTCATCACGGTTATTTTTGGCACTAGTGTTTTCACACCCTCCCTGCCTCCCCCAGACGCTCCACAGGGAAACCTCCCTCGGTATCGCTGCTCCAAGGCAGCCAAACCTCACTGCTCGCTGTGCTCCTTCCCCAACTCTTGTGGGGCCATCCCCCCTCACCCATCCTGGGGAGCCAAGGCAGCCCCTCACCCCGCCGAGGATGCCTTGCGGCCCCCAGCAGCCGCGGGCGAGCGGAGGGGAGCTGCCGCAGCCCTCCCCGGTGTCCCCGCGGCTCCCGCGGCCGGGCTGGCAGCGGCGGCAGGCGGGCGGTGGGCAGGCCCGAGCCCACGCCGTGGGGATGGTGGCTGGTCCCGTCACTCAGGGCCACCTCAGCCAGAGCTGCCGAACTCCCCCCGCCGCTCGGGTGGCTGTGGGTACCACGGGCTCGATGACAAGTGCTGGCGCAGCAGGTGCAGGGACGCTCAGGGGATGCCGAGAAAGCTGGCGCCCTGCTCCCGCTCTGCTGTCTGCACATCCACCCGGGGCCATCAGCTCTGCAGAGGGAGCTGCACCCCTTCCCTCCTCAGCTCCCCACTCTGCTCCTGGCAGGAGGCACGGAGCAACCTGGTGCTGCCCGGGGCCAGCCCACGTGAACGGTCCCCGCTGATGGCCGAGGGGCCGTGCCAGCGGGCCCGGCTGCCGGCGAGCCGAGCCACGCTCCCGTGCCAGCCACAGCCGCTCGGACTAGCAGGACAAAAGCAGCCCTGCCTGCCTCCACCTGTGCTGCTCAAGGCCCTGCGGCACTGCGTCCAAAGCCTCACTTACAGTGGTACGGGAGACATCAGCCCCAGAGGAGAACTGGGAGCGGGACAGTGCAGGCAGGACTCGGACTGTCTCTAGAGCAGGGATCTTGGGGTCCAGGGACGAGCCAAACTCCTGGGAAATCCTGAGACCTGCGCGCACCAGCCCTCGAGCATCCTCCAGCAGGAGCCAAGGTAGCACTGGGCGGCCCCAGCCTGGCCCGGGTGCAGGTGAGCACCCAGCGCCTCGGCCCGGGACGGCAGCGCCCGTTCGCCCGGAGGTTTCGTCCTCATTGATGCTTCCCGGTGGAGCGGGTCTGTGGGGCGGATGGGCTGAAGCCCAAGACCCCAGTGGCCCAAGGGGGCCCTGCCCCGACCACCTCCTGCCAGCACAGACAGCCCCAGGCGGGCTGAGACCCCCCGAGCCCGGCGGCGCACAGGGCCATCCAGCAGTGGGGAGGGGTGGTGGGAGGGCAGGAGAGCGCTCCCGGGACGGACTAGGTCCCCCAGTCCCTGTTGCCAACCCCTCAGCCCCCATCACCCTTCGACAGGGAAGGGAATGGAATAAGCGGCGCCCCGCAGGCCCCCCAATCCCTCGCCCCCGTCCTCCTCTCCACCCGCGGGACCCCCGGCCCCGCCGCCCCGGCGCAGCTCACCTCCCGCGGCCGCTCGCACGACGAGGGGCAGTGTCAGGAAAGTTATGCCGAGCCCGGTGGGGCCCATGGCGGCGGGGGGCAGCGGGGGGACCCCCGCACCGCCCCGTCCCGTCTCGTCCCTCCGCAGTGCGCCCGGTGCTGGGCTGGGGCGGGCGGCAGCGCTGGCAGCGCCCGCAGCCCGGGAGATGCTCGGCTACAGCCTGGGCTCCGCTCTTACATATTCATCACCCGGGCTGAGTTTTTAACTCCTCGGCTGCTAGGAGGGAGCGGGGAGAGCCCGGCCCCCGGCCAGCCCCCCGCGCCCGCCGGGTCCCTGCCCGCGGTGAGAGGGACAGGCGGGGAGCGGGGGCTGGCGGAGCCCACGGGTGCTGCGCTCCCCGCCCCGCTCCCCGCCCGGTACCATCCCGCTCTCCATCCCCAAAGCTGGAGGTCGGCAGCATCCCCGCAGTGCCCCATCCCGCCCCCGCACAGTGTGTGGGACTACAGATGGACTTCAGGGGCCTGCCAGGAGGCGGAACGGGCTGGGGACAGCAGCTTTGGCCCATCCCCTCCCCATTCCTTGCAGACACAGGCTGTGGGACATACCCTCCTCCGGCTTTGGGAACTCCCCAGCCAGCAGCGGGTTCTGCATCTCCCATGTCTGAGCGTGACGGTTCCCACCTGGTGAGGGGCAGGCGGTGCCATGGGGACCCACAGATCAAACCCAGCTCATGCCTGCAAGCAGGGGCCCCTCCCTGGACAAAGCCAGCACCTCCTGGAGCCCCATCCTTGGGGCCCAGGCGGCCTCCACAGCCACGCTGTAGGGGACCCTCAGTCCCTGCAGTCACCAAGGAGCCGCACAGTGCTGGGGCAGGATTCAGCCCTTTCCTCTCCAGCGGGCACAAGGCTGCACTGGCTCACACTCAGCCATGGGGCACTGGCTGGCCAGCGCAGGGGGGCAGTGCTGGGGCACAAGCCTTGTGCACCCAGCCAAGCAGCACTGGGGCCCAGTGCAGGCATCTCGTGCTGGTGGACGCAGCTGTTCAGCTCCTCAGCACAGGGCGAGCATATGCCATCCCATTGCACCTGTCCGGGCAGGTCCCACAGGAGCCAGGATCTCAGCAGGTAGGTAGGAAGGGGGTGAGAACACAGGAGCATGGCGTTATCACGTTCTCCTAAAATGTCCGTGCCATCCTCAGGCAGCAGAGGAAAGGAGGCCAAGGGGCCCAGCCCGCAGCTCTCCTCGCCGGCACTTGGCCCCGGCCGGGAGCACTGGCGAGTCACTGCCAGGATGAACAAACCCGGCAGCAGAGCGAGGGCAGCGGGAAGCGGCCTCCTGCTGCCGGCTTGGCCAGGGATGGGCTCTGGCTCAGCAGAGCTGCTTGGCTGCTGTGTGCTACAAGGGCCTCATCCTCAGCAGCGATTCTCTGGGGCACCTCCTTCCCCCCCAGGCAGCACCAGCCGCAGGCAGTGCCTGGGCAGCACCGAGCCACATTTGGGCCCCGGTGCAGGGCACAGAGGAGGGCGGAAGCACAGGTGTCCCCTGGGCTGGTCTGGATCTGCGCCACGACTGACACTTGGCCCCTGCTCCAGGGATGAGGTAGTCTGCAGAGGGCTGCGGTCATCCTTCCGGAGAGAGCCGCAAAGGGCGGGCAGGTGAGGCAGAGGGTCACACCAGCTCTGAAGCCGGCTGCCGACTGCTGCCGGGAAAGAGAGGAGCTGTTCCAGCACCCTTGGCACCAAAACCTCCCTTGGAAACATAAGCCCACCAAGTGACCCCTGTTCCTACACACCCACAGCAGGACAGCCCATATTGCCAGGCGGTGGGGGAGAAGCCGAAGACTCTTGGGATCAGAAAATTAGACTCACTGCACCATGGACACTTTTTTAGGTTTTCAGGCTTCTCTAGTGGTGATTTTTAGCAGGGGGGGCAAGAGCAGAGTGTGGGGCTCAGCACAGCCCCAGCAAGAAGCGGGAGCAGAGCGAGGAAGCAGTGGGATCTACAAGGCATGTGGAAAGGCAGTGGCAGCACCCCAGCACTGTGTCCTACCCTGCTCCCACCCACCCCCCCTGCCCTGCTCCCTAGGGTGCTGGCTGCTGGCACCCGTGCCAGGCAGGAGCAACCTCCAGTTTCTATAGGAACCAGATCAAGCCTTGAAATTGCCGGCCTTGCTGACATGATGCTGGTGGTGAGCTCACAGCTGATCCTGCAGCTTTGTGCCGTCCTCACAGGGCAACACCACGTCCATCAGCCTGCTGCCACAGAGCCAGGAGGCGGCGGGGTCCCCGCAGACACGCGTAGTCACAGCACCAAGGGCAAGAGCCATGATAAGGGGAAAAATACCACCGAAAGATAAAAATAGTTACTTAAGCTGCAGCCATCGATTGGTCATGGGCACAGTGCCACCCTGGTGGGAACCCCCACTACGTGCACCGTCAGCCCTGCGCCAGCACACGGCAGAGGTGCCAACAGCTCCTGGAGGTAAACCCTGCACTGCTACGCGAGAGCCTGGCCGGGAACCCGGGCTCACAGGGACAGTGACAAGACCAAGACTTGAGCCGCCAGAGTGTGGTTCACATCACCCAGGGATGGGTGCACGAAGAGATGCGGGCATCCAGAGAGGCAAAGTTCACAGGCAGCAAATACTCTGACCTTTGATCCTCATAATAAGCTGGCGCTAGCCCAGGAAGAAAGCCGGGAGAGGGGCAGGGAGCGCAGCAGGAGCCGGCTCCGGCGCCGGCACAAAGGAGGCACTGTGGCCGGCAGATGCGCTCCGGCCACACGCCGCTGCACAGCCCCTTCATTCATCCCACGCTCCCGCCGCCGCCGGGGTCAGCGACATCGCCCCCCCCACGGCCTGGCACCCCCGGGGGCACTGCCAGCACACGGCCTCGGCGCGTCTGACACGCTCCCCCGCCCTGGCGCTCTCCCAGGGGCTGAGTGCCCCGGACACGCCGTGCTGAGCACAGCTGCTCGTCACCCTCTCAGAAAAACGCATTTTAAGCTGCTAAGAGCTTACAGCAGGAGGCTGCCCAGCAATGCCCTGCCACAGCATCCGAGGGTCAACACAGACGGCCGCCTCCGCACTCGTGTGTCCCCGGGTCGTGGTGGGGAGCCCCGAGAGCCGTGGCTGCGCTTCGGACAATCCACGCTGCTCGCTACAGGAACTGTCCTGTCCCCAGGCAAGGAAGGGGCAGGAGGCAAGGGCAAGTTGTATCTGCACAGGATCTCCCAGCACCAGCAGAGCCCCACGGGGGTCCAGGCCAGACTGAGCCCCTCCAAGAGCTCACGACACCAGGCAGCTGCTACAGAGAAACAGATGCTCGTCCCCCCAAGAGCAGCAGCGGAGGAAGGGCTGCGTCCCATCGCTCTCAGCCGAGCCAGCATCGCCCAGCTGGAGCCGAGATGCAGCTCTGGAGCTGCGCTGTTCAGGGCCACGGAGGCGGCTGCGGTGGCAGCTGCCCTCTGCAGGCACAGGGACGGGGAAGCGGAGCCCTCCCTGGCCCCACAGCGACAGCGGCAGTGGCCGCTGGACGCCGTTCAGCAATGAACGCACCCTGCGGCCGCGAGCGGGGCACGGCCCGGCACTCACAGCAAACACTGCGGCGGCTCGTGGAAAAACAGGGAGCTGGGAGTCTGGACCACCCTCTCCATTCTGCATAACCCCCTGCCCCTGGACCCAGCATCTTCCCATGGGTTTGGGGAGGGCAGCAGGAATAGGCTGCACTTCATTTTCTTGGGTACAAACCCAAGACTTGCCTAAAATTACACTAATACAGGTAGATCCCACTGGAATCTGTACCCACAGGAACTCTGGCAGCGTACCTGCTCAGAGTTAAATGCATCTATTGATCTTTCTGCAAGATCACAGCTCAGAAGCATGATTTAACAAAACCCTCCTTCGCAACACTGGGGAACCACATCGACGCAGAAATCAGGAACATTGGAACACAAGATTTCTCTTACAGAACACAATTTATTTGGCATTTGGATGAAATGTTTCTCACAGCATCTTAAAAAAAAAAAAAAGATTAGTGCCAACCCCAAAAGTTAAAACAAAAACCAGTGTCACAGGGACTCAGTTATTATAGTATCAAATTTAAATTCTACATGGTATTTCACAGAATATCAAAATCTTTTATACACTGCCACAGTTAAGTCCAGTCACAAACCAACTACACAGGAGAATCCTGCAAGTGCAGCGCTGGCTAAAATGATTTTTCAGAGGAAGGTAAAAAGCAGTGTCTCATTCTCTCGCAGCCTCCCAGGCGCCCTCAGCCCAATGCACAGGGATGGCGCAGCACAGCCACCTCTGCTGCCATCAACCCTGACCCACTCAACACTCAAGGGGCACATACTAGAAAATTAAAGCTATGTGGTACCGTAGCAGGCAGGCAACGCTGACTGTTGTTAGGGGAAAGCGCATCTTCATCACCAAAAGCATCTATTCCAAGGAAACACCTATTTCACTTGGGACTGGGGAGCATCAGAAGCAAACACATGAACTTTGATTCACCTCCTCTACACTCAACTGCTCTAATTCTACGGTCCAGCTCCCAACTTGCAAGGGAAATTTAAAAGAAATTTCTGCGTATTACATGTTCCTTAGCTAGGGAGAAAAAAGACATTTCAGCAACTGAAAAAAGGAGATGCACGTTATGGATTGTACGAGGCAACATTAAAACATCAGTGTTTTGCCACTGAGAAGTCACATCTGAAAGATAAAAACATCTTTAAGTACCAGCTTCAAATTCATTTAACATGAGATGGGAAAAGAATGGTAATCATTACTGGTCACAAAAAACATTTTCTTCCCAAGTACTGAAACATTTGTCACTCCATGACACCTGTGGAGGCAGAGCACCCACCGACTGCAAGATTCAGCCTTCAGAAAAAAATGTCCACCTACTTCATTCTTCTTCTAGATCAGTGTCCTGCTGTGCATGGCTAAAGGAACAGTCTGGGGCTCAAACTAAACAAAACTGAACATCACACAGACAAGCTCCTTGTACACCTGAATGTCAGTGCTGATCCAGCACAACAGAACCCAGCACCCCTGTAATGTTTTACCTCTACAACTCACCTAGTACAGAGCCAGAGGCTGCTGTGAGCCTGTGGATGGGCATCACTGACAAACCAGAGTGTCTGGGGCCGCTCTTAGGGAACAGCAGAGACCTCAATATGGCACCACAGTATGGGGAAGCTGAGGAGCAGCTTTGTCCGAGGCCACAACGGGACAAGACCAGCCCTGCACGGAACCCGGGACTTTACGACGACTGCGGTCAAGGACATCCCAAGAAAAACACCCTGGGCTCACATGTGCTGCTGGAAACCATGTGGCAGTGCCATCTCCCTGCTGGGGCTGCAGGGACATTTAGGATGCATCAGTTGTTAAGAAAAACATCCAGAGATGTCAACGGCAGTGGGGAAAAATCAATGCAGAGAGTACCTCCAAACATCTCATCAGTCTAATGGCAATCAAACCAGAGAGGTTTTCCTCGGGCAAGCACCAACCCTCTGTAATCGGCACTCGGGACAAACTGCCCACCAGTCACCTTGCCAAGGGCAAGGAAGGCTTGCTGAGGAGTCCACTGCTGTCAAGAAAACTTAACTCTTCCCCAGTTGGTCCAGAAGTCTGAGTAGTTGGGACATTTTCTGCTACAAAGGCTCTTACTCCAGGAGAAAGTACTCAATGTGAAAAAGCTACATTGAAAAGGGAAAAAAAAAAGACAATTTTATTGCCAAATTAGAAGCTCACCGAGAGGTAAACAAGCTGTACTTAGTGAGCTCCTCCATTCAAGGCAGAATTTCCCTTGTTTACAGTTAAGATGAAGAAGGATAGGAGAAAACAGAGAAAACAGCAGCCTCCTGCCAATATACAAGTGGGAAAGGCTCAGAAGCAATGGGGAAAATATCACACTGAGGCTTCTACAAAGAAGCCTCCACTTGGAATAGCTACAACCAGGAGCCACAATGAAGTTGCCAGTTGTAACAGAGCTTATTTGCAAATAAAATTCACCACAGAACCAAAAGTAAAATACAAAAATATTGAACAGATTCCAGCAGTGTTAGAAGTGTGAGGTAAGGTATCTGTTCACCTCAGTCACAAAACACAGCTTCAGAGACTGAACCAAGCCAAAAGGCCTTTTGTTATTGCGCTAGGATACTAGGATGAACAAATATTCCATCTGGCTTCAAAAGAAATTGGAAATTTTCTATTTTGCACTGCTAACAAAATATTTTTCAGGAACAGATTGTAGTAGCATAGACTTTGCATCCTATTTAAGTGTACACTATCACAGCCTGTCCTACAACAGAGTGTAGCTAGCTCGAGAGAAGTATTAACCCTAGAGCCTAGTTTCTATCTCAGTGCTTAGCTTCACCTAGCTGGACGCAGCACAAAGGTTACTGTCTACAGTATGTATAGAGATATATATATATGTATATATATATCACCACCCAGAAACACACGCACACACACACACGCATTCGTACCTATAAAACTAAAGAAAAATCAGTACATACAATGTATAAAACGTATGAATGTGCTCAAAAACGCACAAAACCCGCTTTATTTTCATACTTCAGAAATGCTCCGTAATTTGTACGCATGGTTCTGACTACTGCTATCCATCCATTTCATTAGACCAGGACTTGGAACTCGGAGGAGGACTCGGTCAGAGATCCCACAGGGTGGAGAACTGCTCCTCTCGTTTCGTACCACTGCTGTTGGAGCCAGGCACAGCAGAGAGCAGGATGGGGCGGTGGAACAGCTCCAGGCGGAGAGGCTTCCTAACAGTGCTTCCTCCCACTCGTGTGCCAGCAGCGCTCCCCAGAACTGTGATTCACGCTCTCCGATGGAGTCAGGGCTGTTTGCAAGTGTCTGCATGTTGAGACACCAGATACGACCTCAATAACAAAACTCACAGTTTTCTGTGCAAAACGAGTTGAATTGTCAAGACCAATCCCCAAGTACAGTATAAGCCTATAGGCAAGACAGGGAATAGAAAGTAGCAGCATATTCCATGGGGAAAGAGTCAGCTGCACTGGGAAACCACAACAGTGGGTTAGGATTTGTCATACAAGTATGATTTCTCATCATTACTAGAAAAATAGATCACATACACACCCCCATGCAGTGTTTTCTTCCTGTCCCTCTAGGCTTGTACCCTTCATAAGGTAACAGGAGACCACTCACAAGAGGCATTCTTTACAAATTCCTTAAAATTCATCTCATCTGCTGACTGTTACAGTAAGTCAAGGAGAAGCAGAGGCAATGGGAGGATGGGGGAAAAGGGTAAATTATTTGTACACTGAAATCCAAACTGAAATTTAAAATTGCCTGTAAAGATTATTTTGTACTCATTATCAAAACCAACAGTGCTTGACTCTGGGTTTCGTGAGGGGCTGAATGAATCTTTGCCATCTGTAAATTAACTTGGCTTAAAAAGTTCAATATGAGGGGGAAATTTAAGATGACATATCAGACTGAAGCAAACTGCTTTATTGATTTAAGTACACTAACCTCATTATAACCCCTCGTGGGACCTGGATAAATGGTTTGGGGGGCACAGGGGAAATATCTCGAACAGGGTTGGCTATTTATGGGACTGAGATAAGGAACGAGTGTCCAATTAGAGTTAAACATCGCGTATAGAACATGTTGATCACCATTTTTAAGTGGTATTTGTAGAACTGTAAAGAACTGAAATGAAGGGGAGGGAACACACATGCTAAATATAGCATGCAATAAGAAAAGCAAGAACAGTGGTCTTTTATCCAGGCCAGTTTTGTGCAATTGTTCACTATAAAGAAGTTAAACTAGAAAGAAAATACCTCAATCTTCCTTATGGGATTAGAACAAACAGAGGCTTCATACAGTGAACTCGACTGCATCCAAGTTAATTGCTCCCCATCTCTTCCCTAAAGTACTTCCTAACACATGTGAAGGTTCTACCAAAGGGGCATCACAGAGACCCAGTTTTCTTCGTGGGCCAGAAATTTATCCAACAATAGGAGACTTTGCAGCTACCAACAACAAATAATTGTAACTGCAAATCCCGGTTTTCTCAGTACCCACTTGTCGCATATTGGGTAGACAATTCCTCCTCCAGTTCCTCTGGTGTTCTGATCAAGGCAGATCAAAACCCCAAGTGTTTTACATAGTGTAACTCTTGGTGGCATGTGTCCCACTCCATAAAACAGGCCCCCAGCCCCCTCCCCTGCAGCTCCATCTTCTCTGCTTGAACAGTGATTGCCCCTACCCTCCTTTTCCGCTGTCTGTTTCCTGGGTCCAGTGGTATCCAGCCAAATCCAAGCAGCTTTTTTCTGATGTAGATTTTGATTCCTCTCAGGTTAAGAAGAAAAAAAAACCAACCCAAACTACCCATACTTTTCACCTCCTTAGAAGTCAAAGGAATTCTCTGCTCTCCTTTCCATAGCCAATGGAAAAAAAGAGCAGTTATACAATCCATATTTACAGGACAAATTGTTAGTGAACGAATAATGACAGCCGAAAAACGAGAGGCACAATCCTAATCTAGAACATAAAAGCAGTGTTTGAAAAACAAAGTGGAGATTCCTTCTGAAGTTCAAGCCACGGATTAGTGTTTGTCTGTGCAAACAGTTGCTAAAACTCTCTGACCAGTGCTGGGCGTTTCACTCCTTTATACAATGGTGTTGAGGGAACAGTGGCTGTGATGGCTGCCTGTCAAAGTTTCTGCTGGGGTGTTTTCATTTATGGGTGTGTCAGGAGGGACAAGAAAGGTGCTGCTGTCAGCAGAGTCTTCCAGCTCCCCTGGAGAAGGACCAACTGAGGGAGGAAGCGATCCCTCTGTAAGCTGTGCGGATACATCACAGTTTCCTAGTGATGGAGGACTGCTTTGCAGAGTCTGAGAAAGAACTCCATCTGCAAAGGACAAAAAACAAGCAGAATCAGAACGTGAAGTTTATCATTTCACATTCTCAAACAGGTTTACAATCTGTATTTCTGGAACCTCTGAGTTGTTCCTGGTTTTGCGGTAATGCACAACAAGATGAGACTGCAAAAGAGGAAACCTGTGTAACAAAAATAAAACTTTGACATATAAATAAGATGCTTGCACTAATGAGGCTCACTTATCTTGTGAAATATGCTGCTATAAAATCCCAAATTGGAATGATTTCTACAGTATGTGAATATCCCAGCTGCAAAACTGAAGAGCACTGAGTGAATCATTAGACAGTGGTATTTTTGGTCAATTTTTGGGGGGTGTGGGTGGGGGAAGCAGGGAGGAGAGAAGAGGCTGGATACATTTTATCCAAAATCTCTTGTACTTGACATTTGTTCTACTTCTTAATATCAAACCCTATCAACCTATCTTCAAAAGGCCAAAAATGGTATCAACACAGTAGAAAAAAGGTAAACAGCTAATCCATACAAGGTAAGGCTCAAAAATAGGTAAGGTTTAATAGGTAACTGCTTACAGATTGGATTCTACTTCTAATTTAGGTGATTCAAAGAACCTTGGAGAAAAATCAAGCTCAATGATACATTTTAACAAAAGACTTATCCATCACTGAAATTGGAAATTTTTTGGTAAAATGTCTTTTCTCATCACAATTGCTAATACACATGATTGTAGCTTAAAAAAAAAAAAATCTATCCTCTAGCCAAAGTGAAGAAGTGGGAGAAAAGAGAAATTATCGCCTGCATACCTGGAGTGGAACAAAGGATGCTGTCTGGATTGACAGAAGCCTCATAAGGAGGAGGTGGGTCATCAGGATGTTGAATATCTGGGTACTTGTAAGCAGTATAGGGTGGAGGTGGATCGTGGAAATGAAATGCTCCACCTTCCCCATCGTCTGAAAGATGCAGTGGAGTAAGGCCAGTTCCAAAACCATCGGGACCATAATCAAAACCAGGCATCCTGCGGCCCAAGTTGAAATGGTGCACTGTTTCAAGAGAAGGAAAAGGAGTGAGTGACTTAAACTGAAGAAGACAGCACGGGATAAAGTCAGATCTCAACACCTTTTTCCACTTTTCACACCCCAGGAACTCATGTCTCCTGAAGACCTAGAAAAGTCTACATAACCCATACAAGTCAACTTGCTGCAGTTACACAACCATACCCAGGCCCACCTGCTCCCAGTCTGTTTGTCCTGCATCACATCTAAATTTGACTCTAACCTCTCCAAACTACGGACATTGTTCACACAGAAGATATTTCAGATTTGGACCACATACAGTATAACAAAAATATTTTCCCATTATCCACTAAAAAAGTTCAAGTTTGAAGAACCCACCAAGACACAGAGAGGCACAGTCAAGCAAGACGATGACATTTCTCACCTTTACATACATCAGTGTGTCAATAATAAGCACAAGATGAGAGCTGATACTCACAGTTTGCTCCAATCAAAGACTCTATGCGCTCTCTCCGCCTCTGGCGCAGCCGGTGGACCATGAAGAGCAGCAGAGAGAGGATGAGGAAGGAGGAGATGCAGCTCACGATCAGACGCATTCCACCGGCCATTGAGTCAAACAGGCTGTTGCCATCTGTTACATAAAACATATAAAAACAGCCTGTTATTTTTGTTCAAGATTCATTTTTCTTGATGCTCTTCTGTCACTAACGGAGAGATAAACGCCGAGTGGAGACTCATTAGCCTGGTTTAACACTTCTCCATATTTCAAATATATAAGAAAATCATGAATCATCAGGTGATTTATCTTTTTACTGCAAGAAGATCTGAAAGTTTCTAAGAATATCTTCTTCAAGAAAAGGGGCAAAACACTGAAGGCTTTGGGCCTCCTAAAATTGGAAAAAATGAAGGTTAACAGCATTTTGCACATCCACTTGTTTCCCTGGCATGGCTGATGATGTTATACTAAAGAGGAAAAGGCTTGAGAACTGGCATATCTATACACCATGTAATTTCTGGACATCTTAACCCTTCCATTTCCACTAAAAAAAAATCTCTAAACATTGTCATTGTCACCCAGATGTGGTTATCTAAATTCCACATGTCACCAGTACATTGGTTAGCACCACTAAGTGATAGGAACATGGTAATCATCACTCGGGAACTGAAGAGATTAAGGTGAATGGGAATTAAACCTTTTCCTAGAGCCATACCAAAAGCAAGTGGCAGAAAAAGAAACAGACCCAGGAGCTTAGAACTTGGAGAGCTCTATCCCATTGCTAACCAGATCCACACTGAGAAGGCTGTTGTGAGCAAATTACCACTGTACTCCCAGTACCAGGCCCAAGAGGTATTAACTCTTCACAATTGAACTAATCACACTTGGTTATGCCTAAGTAGCACATGCACACACAGGTACTCCACACAAAGAAAAATGACCTAAAGATGATGTACTCTGTTCTTTGCACCCACTTCCCATTAAAAAGTTCTGAATGAGAAACACACCCAGGTTAGGGGTGTGATGCCTTAAGAGGCCTCCTAAAAACAGAGACTAGACAGGAGTAAGTGAATAAAGGTAGGTATTTATTTGAAAGGCCTTCAAAGGTACCCCCTGGGGAGCCAGAGGCTATTACCAAGATGGACCCCAAGATGGACCCCAGGTCACGAGCTCTTCACACTTTTATAGGTTTGGTTCATTCGCATATCAGGGTTAATTCTCCAATTAAAGCTTCAGTTAACAATGTAGTTCCCCTCAGGTTGCCCCCCCATTTAGAGTCTTTGGTTTACACGTTTTGGGCCTAGGATGGTTTGAGTGTCCTTGGAGAGCAGGCCTGGAGAGGCTTTGTTATGTCTACCTAGCAGGAGAGAGCAGAAATTAACAGGCTACAAGAAACCTCAGAGTTACACACTAAGCAGTACAGGGCTTAAAAATATAAAAGTTAAAACCTAAGGCATCAGGTGGGCAAGAAACAGATGAGGTGACTTCACAGCCTGGTCACCTGCTGCTGCAGGACACAAGCACTAGTAGGTATGGCCCCTCTTCCCAGTCACTGTAGGGCCACTTCCCAGAGGAATCAGCCAGATCCTGGCCACCTCTCCTTTTCCATACTCACTCTAGTTGCAAGAGCTCCCTCCATACTTTTCCTTTCACTAACAGCAACTGAAGTTTTATCGAAGATTCCTTATAAGAGAAGGCTAAAAGCCTCATAAAAATTTTAAGTACTAGTTTGCTACACATGCTAGTAACAGAAAAATCCACCTAATTTATGTTGTTCCAGTACATGGCTAACAGGCTGGCATTTATTATATAACGCTTTCTTGGCAACAAGAAATTCATTTATTAGTGCACTACGCATAAAGCTCGAACACTACACCCTCTCAGATCCGGCTGTGCGGCACAGAAGCCTGGGTGCTGTCAAACCTTTTAACAACTATCGCTGACAGATAGTTCAACTTCAACCGATGCAGTCACACATCTCCCAACCAGCACACCCTCCTGAACATCACAGACCTGCCCCTGCTCCTCCTCCATCTTATGGCAATGCTGACTCCATGATCACTGTAGATTATTCAAGGCTGTCAGTAACACTGAAGTGACTTTAGTAAAATACACGCATCAGAGTCAAGGCCCAGAGAAGCTGACTTTAGTCGTGGGATGGATTCTGGTGGTGCATTCCCCTTCCACAGGCTGCACTATGATCTGAGGAATGCTCATTAGACCTCAGACTTGACAAACTGCACTCGGACTAAGCCCTCTTGAGCTTATCAGAAACACTGTCTGCTCCCAGGAACTAATAGGTATCTAATGAACATCTGTTTTTTAATCAACAACCTTGGAAACTTATTTTTCTTGCCTGAATAACAACACAGGTGGAATGGTATTTTTGTTATTAAACCTTCAAAGGAAGTTACTGACTCAAACTATGCCCAGGATGGAAAATTACTATGACTAGAGCCCATTCTCTTGTGACCCTATAAACAGCAGTCCGAAGTGAGATCCTTTTGATCTCTCAATTCCCAGATAAGGGGCTCATGTGTACGTATGTCTCAAACACTGATAACCAGGTGGCTGTGGAACCAGCCAAGGACTGTTAGTAAAAACAGACAAGAATTGTCAGAAATAACCAAGGACTATTGGTATTAGCATGCCATGAGAAAGAACAAGATATGTCTGGAGAAGGGGGGCCAGGTGGAGATAGGGCAGCACTTTTCCATGAGAAAGAACCACATCACAGTACAGTGCAGCTGCAAGAATGAGTGGCAGGAAGTGGGTGTGGACTACAGGGTGGGATTGAGACCACCAAAGACACTCGAAGCCCACAAAAAAAGAAAACAAATTATTTTAGAAAACTTGTTTTTACACTCAGTATAGTACTGCCCAGTAACTGCATCAGTTTAGTCACTAGAAAAGCTCCTGCACATCAGTTCTTTCCAACTATTTTATTTCATCTACTACCTTTTCACAGTTGCAGGTCTATCTAAACAAGAGCCACAACAGAAAAATTATTTTCCACCACAACCATGGAGCAGCAATAGACAGACTACCTTGTTTTCAAAATATTCCTCTGCTATTTATCTTTCACTAAATGAGGAGAAGCATCTTTTAAGGGAGTATAGCTGTCATTGCTCAGCTTACTCCCGCCCCTGAAAAATCCCCCTACTACCAAGTCCTTGAGTAATATTTGTTACCACTTGTAATCATTACTCACCCACTGACACTGCAAGAGCTGATTACCTGCCAACCCAACAGCAGGATTTATTTCCCCCAGGTCTCTCCTTGGGTGATTAATTTACTTACTGTTGATTAGTAAACTGTTTTCTTTCCTTTGCAACAGAGTTTAGGGAAGATATATGAAAGAATTGGACAAAGATAAATACGTGCTGATTAACAAAAGTAAGTCATTAATTTTTATCATCTGGAATAGTCATTTATTACCACCCAGAAGGAAAACTGAAATGTTTAATTTAAAATTTTCAGTGTTTATCACTAGCTGAAGTAACTCCATGATGAAAGAAGTTGGATGACTACTTGATAATTCCTCTCTCGAAAACTAAGTTACTAAAAAAACCACCAGAACACTTCAAGCAAGAGTATAATGAAATAGTCTCATTTAGCATCAGTACAGAAGAAGAGCTTAAGGATGAGAAAGGATGTGGTAAAATACACTCTTCAAATCAGTATTCATGAAATAGTTAAGACCCACAGCAATAAGCAAGGATTAAAGAATAAGACACAAGGTTATCCCAGGCCATCTTATCCTGTCTGCTGGATGATGCTTTGCTGACACTGTTCCTGAAGATAATAAAAGTGAAGCCTAAGTCTTAACTCAGCTTATAAGAGTGGGAGGAAGACTCCTGCTTCTTCCCCACTCTTTCAGCAACAGACCTGCCACACCAGCTGTGAACATCTGTTAAGCTTAACCCTCAGAATAAATGTGACATAAGGAAAGCCAGTGGCCTTTAATGATTAACTTCTCTAGTTAAGATCAATAAGACTGCAAATTTGGAAGTCAATAAGCACCCCTCTATTTGTAACAGATTGAAATACAAGCCTCTGATGGGAAGAGTTGACCTTCTCTCTGCAGGAGTTCAGAACAATAGTTTCTTAATGCACTCAGATAAGATCAGGTTCTTTTAAAATACCAAAAAAACCCCAGTATCACAGAGAAGGGTTGAGGTTAAAGGGAACATCCTGAGATTATCTAGTCCAACCGCTGTTCAAGCAGCTAGAGTAGGTTGTGCAGGACAGAGTCCAATCAGGCACTGAATATCCCCACAGAAGGAGATTCCGCAAACAATCTGCTCCAGTATCTGACCATCCTCACAGTAAACTCCAAGTAAGCTACATTTCTTTTCACAAGACTCTGTACAGAAAAATAACTTCCCCAAAATCTGCACCCCAAAACAGTAACTGACAAAGAGTTCGAAGTCAACTTTATCGATCCAAAATAAAAACCTGCACTGATACGCCAAATCCAATAACCACGGTTGTAGGTCCTGATTATTATTGAAACTCTATATAATTTAAAAACTGTGCTTCCCACATGATCCCTGAATGCAAACTTCCACACACATAAATATGCTCATGACCAGAAAAAGATGCTTAATTAGTGCTCAAGAGAAAAATGTTTTGTTTTCATGACAACTAAACATGACAAAGGAAATGTACCAGATGCTCTACTAAAAAACCCACAGTATTGTCCCTCTCCCTACTGAAAATAAACTACTGCTTCTCCTTTCTAAGCAGCATCAGGGATAACTCATTTTTACCAGCCACAGTCTGAAGTGTTTCCTTTCCCATGATATGAGACCTTTCCCCACAAGGTGGTTGTACCCAGCAATGCAGAGGCACTGCAAGGATGTGTTGTTTCAAACAAAGCTATACCCAGAGATACCTAAGTTGAGCACTCAACTAATTTTTACTGTCAAAACTGTAGCAGTAGAGTCTTACCTGGGTCTAAACAGGTAAATTTGCAGCACTCCTTGGGGTCCTTGCGATACTGCTGACACCCCTGGGGCCGCTCACACAGAGCGGCCACACACATCTCAGGTTCACCGTTGTGACACGTGCAGCTCAAACAGGGATCATTCCCTTTGGGAGTGAAATAGTAGCCTTCATCGACAATATTGTCTTTGATATCAACACAAGTCTGGCCTAGAACAGAAAGGCACATCAATATCCACAGAAACCAGCTTAATTTGTTGCATTAAGTGATTTGTAAACATAAGCAGAGCACCAGTTAAAATCCAGGCCTTCACATTAAAGAACTTTGAAAAGGGATCTCCGGGAGTGAGGAAGATCATGGATGGTCTCCAGGGACACAGGGATGATTTTCAGCTCAAAACTGACAAGGTGAGTTTTAGATATTTAATGGAACTAACACACTTTCAAGCATCCTCTCCAAGACAGAGGAAAGCAAGTGGTCTGAGAAGCTTAATCTTCACTGCCAAAGCCTGCTGCAGCTCCCTTCCTCTTTTCTGGTAGTAGGAAAAGCTGGATCTTTTCTAGACCAAAACTGAAAGACACTTTTAACAGGCCAGGACTTCAAAAGGAAGCCAGGCAATAGTATTTCCACTGTCCTAGCAGTATCCTGATCCCTGCCCAGCAGGGGAAGCTTAGCTGCCTTTTGCCCACTGACCTAAAGGCAGGTGCCAAAACCAGAGAGAGAAAACAGTGCTGGGAACTGGCAGCTGGAACGACTGCTCAGGGAGCATGGCCTGTCCCCCCTCCACCCGACGCACGGCTCAGCTGGCAGGGTCCACAGGGAAGTTAAGTCTGGAAGAGTCTCCAGCTCAATCTCTAATCAAAGCAGGGTCAGCCATGATGTCCCAATGGGTAGCTCAGGGTTTTATCTAAACTGGTCACAAAAACCTCTGAGGAGAGAGGCTGCACAACTTCCCTGGCAGTCAGTTGCATCCTTTAGGACCCTCAAATTAAACAACTTTTCTCCTTGCAAAGAAGCACCATCTAGATCAGGTAATGTTTAAGATTATCTGGTAATACTGCAAATACCTCTGTTGGTATCAAGGCTTTTGGAGTACAGAAATGCAAGCTACAGAACGAAAGCCTTTTTTTTCCACTTTTAAGTCAGTGAGCTCCACTTGTCTTTCCCTTCGAGTTCTAATAATCGGCTGGAAAGAATTTAGTAGAATTTGCTATACTCAAAATAAACCAGAAATAAGTGTTTCTTCATTTTAATGTGAAATTAATAACTTAAGAGCAATGTTTACTAATAAGGTAGTTTAAAACAAACAACTTCTTTTTTCCAAGTTTATTTTGGGGCTGATACTGCTGCCTAATGATTTTTTAGAGAAACTCTGTACTATGTGACAGCCACACATTATGATGCTCTTATTTATTAAAATCAAGCAGAAATGTAACTCCTCCCTTTTTGTTTTAATTCACTGGGCAAAAATTAGAAAGGGTAATGAAACAAATTGCATTATATAAACACACACAACACAGTTAACACCGAACTGAACCCAACTTACTCCTTTTGCAGAGGAATGAAGATTTCTCATAGCAGTTTTCAGCATACCAGCTGTGTAAACCGTGGTGCCGGAGGGTAGGAAAATGGAAACACTGGAGCTGGGCACAAAGAACGTTCTCCTTTTCAGACATAGCCGTACCAAAGATAGGGTCAGGGGGTAAAAACACTTCTGAAGAGCCTGGAACAGGATACATTGGCATAAGCAGCCTGTGGGTATGCAAAGCTTTAGAAAGGCTCTGTAACATCACTCATTTCATGCACACCAACTCCAACACAAAGAGCTCTCCAGCTTCAGCTTCCACTAGCAACACTGCTCTGGGGGAAGGCTAAAAGCTGGGAGGGAAGGGGTGACTCACACAGAAAAGAGGCTGCTGATTTCAAAGTACTGGGTAATTCTGTCACTCTGAACCAGGAGAAGTGATACTCCAACATCTCCACAAGTGCTGCTTCACAGAGTCCCATGGGTTTGCCTGACAATGGTTATACACCTCCTCAAACCACACTGAGTTTGGTCACGCTTGCTACCAGTGGAGCAAGAACCCACATAGCAATCTTACACCTGGCACTCCATGCACCCACCAGTGCTTCCAAAGATGTGCATCCACCCATGCAGAACCGGCAGAGCCGTTCCCATGTTTGGGAGGGTGCACTGGGGTATCCACAGTCTGGTCCTTCCAACTCCTGAAACAGTATCCTGATGGGCTCCAAACAGTGCAAAAAGTGTTGAGGGCATTTTTTAGAGGATTTATGTTTCACATGTCCCAACAGTAAATTAAGATTTTCAAGCTATAGAACCCTAAATCACTTTTCAAACAGGTATTAGGAATTCAGAGTCTGCCTCAATACAAGCCTAAAGAAAGTTTTTCACAAACTCCTGAATTTTACTATGTACTTTATTTCATAGAGGCATCTCTGTATTAAAGATAAAGCTTGAAAACAGAAGATTATATGGTATTGAGAAGGTTTAAATTCATATAATGCATCAAATTAAATAAAACTAATGATACAGTTATGATGATTTTTCTGTAGTTCATGCCTCCCTGTTGTGACCACTCTGTCAGCAGATGGCAGTGCAGTCAGCTTTCCAAAGAGCAAAGAAAGGTCCTTTTAAGGAGAATCTTTGTATTCATGTGTCAAAGGAGTGTTTTTCAAGACCAAACTGTTTGAAAATTCCAATCAAAATTATGTGTCTGTACCTAAAGGAAAGTTTTCCTTCCGAATTTTCCATGGATACCAAAAACTATGTATGAGAAAAAAACTATTCAGATTACTTTTCAAATGCTACACTGGAATTCACAGTGCTGATGCTTAAAAAAAACCACCTTTGTTTTAAATTTTCCATTACCTAAACCAGTACAGCAATTAAACAGGCAACTGTACACATAAGAGTTTGTATTATGACTTTAACTAATCTATCAACAGAATCAGTTAAAAATAAAAGGTGTAGAAACATAGCTTTGCATTTTCAGCAGAGGGAGCTGCTTGTTTTGCAATTGAAAGGATTTAGCCAGTGACGCCCATCAAATTAATGTTCAGTTTTTCATATAAAATGGGATATATTTCTAGAATTATGCAAATTCTGACATGGTTTAAGTAAACTACCTGAAATACTTTAGAAAGAAAAAATATGGGTAAATTCTGCAAAATTCAAGTGTGTTGTTTTAGTATATAAAATTCTACCAATTTTTGAAAAGCTGAAACCTCCAAACATGCTACACTAGTCTGCAAAAACTAGAGCCAGGAATCAGCAGTTCATCTAAACATTCACCACAAAGAACGAGAAATTATGGAGTAGTTTCCTTTCTCTATCTTAATCAAGGGGAAAGCCCAAATAAACTGAAACATGTTCTTTCCACACCAGCGTGAAAACCCATAAAACTTCTTAAAGTTTAAAATAAGATGTGCATTGAGTATTAAACTCTTCCACTTCTACACTGCAAAGCAAAGCAGTTCATCTTTCAACAGTATCAGAGAAAGAAGTCATGTTGTTCTTGCCAATCATATTCATGCTTTAATATCGTTTCCTCGGGCACTGAACTAAGCAGTAATTTGAGAGACCTACCTTTATAAGCTACTTCCCAGTGACCTTCCAGAGAGTGATTTCGATTGGTGATCACATACTGATATCCCACCCAGAACCTGCAAAACAAATTAAGTTACATTCTGCAGATACAGGCCAAAAACACAGTAACAAATTAAATTACACAGAACCCTCCAATGTCTTCATATGTAAAAGATAATTTTCAAAACATTCTGATGACTTTTTTCCTTATCTTTCCAGTCCATACATTGGCAATGTAGAGAGACTGCAGTTGAGAGACAGAGGAAATTACTAGAAAACTACCAAGTATTTTATCAATGTTTACAAATTATAACTGACTGTGTCTTTTATTTCTACTCATATGCAGCACCTTATTCTGTTGTCATGGCAGCACTTCAACATCTTAAACCCAAAAATCACACAGCAGCATCCAGAAGTCAAGTATTTCTAAACAAACTCAGGTCAGACTGTTCTGGATCAAACTATTTAACTCTCCAGAGACAAAAATACACCATTACTGAGCCACTCCTGGTGATCTGTCATGGCAGCCCATGCGTCTGACAAAAAACCCACAGGCAGAAAAAAAAAGAAATGTTTGTTGTGAACTAACAGAATGGAATATCTAAAGCCACCCAAACATAGCTGTTGCAACTCAAAATGCCTTTTTACTTCATTCCTACATCAAAGTTGCTGTCTGTTAGCGCTACAGGTATACCCTTCACAGAAACCAAAATCTTGTTGAAAAATTTAAATAATTATTTCTATACAAGGCAGTGCAGCAGCAAAGCCATTGTTAAATCCACCTTCCCTGATGCAGTTCAAGAACACCTGTACATTGCTAAGACAACCTGAAGATAAAAAGACTCTGCTGAATTGAATTATGTGTTAATATTAATTAAAACATAAACTGCAGATGGGCCACTGCCAAGCAGCCAACCAGCATGTTCATACTGGGTTATCCACCTGATGTCAATTCTACCATTACATTTTCTACACAAACTGAACCACCAGCATTTGTACCACACAGAAACCATTCTCTGTAACATGAGATCTCTGTCCTTTTCATCCTACTCACCTACGCTGGTCCTTCCTTACAAATGTTTTTTCTTCCAAGTCCCACTCTTGTGCCAGGATGAACCTCAGCTCCTGGTCTGCAGTGAAGGTGGCGAGGGATCCGTTCACCCGCTGACATGTCTGCACAGCGTCCCAGTAGTTCTCCCCATTTAAATACACCCTGTAGCAGCTGGCTGTGCCCTCATAGTGGTGCCATCCTGTTGGGCACTTTCCTAGGAAACATGAAGAATAGAAGGGAAACCATTCCCCCCAAATTAGTATCTTTAAGATAATGCATCCTAACCAATAATCACTGGGACGCCTACACACAACAGTGTGTACACTTCACCTCTGCAGGAGAAGGTGCACACATTACAGATCCCTGAAGACTTACTTTACTACAGCTTCTGATAAATGTTGATTTTTTTTTACATGTTTTTAAAAATATGAAGCTCCTAGTAAAGTTCCATCACGTTGTCACAGCCTTTAAAATCTTTAATTAAGACTGACCATCTACTGTGGAAGATATTTCCCTGCACATCTTTATAAAACCAACAAATTTGATCAATCCAAGTAAAAACAAGCAGCACAAAAACCCCAGAGGTGGCCAGTTTAATGACTGTTTCTTTCTATTAGGTGGTTAGCAATACATCCAACTTGCTGTGAAGTTTTCAACCTACTCTTACAGTCTCAAGAGTATTCACATAATCCTGCTCCCAGAGTCAATCATTAAAGACAATAGGAGTTCTGGGGAAATTCTTGGTTGCTTTGGAAAAAAAAAATCACTGTAAGGCAGATCTTTAGGAAGTAAGAAGGTGATGGTGTGAACTGCTGTCTCTGCTTTCTCTCAATTAACTCAACTGAAGGAACCTGAAACAAAAGCCTTGAGGCATTTCTGGATGAAATAGGCCCACAGGCTTTTGACTGACATCCTTGGAGGTGATGGGTGACTAATAGAGAGAATCACAGGAGAGGGAGGATGACATTTAAAACAGACGTGAAATATGATTTTAGCACCTGCATCTGCACTATTAATTTTGCATTACCTAAGAAATTTAAAATTCAGAAACTGTTTTCTGTTCATTTCAATTCACAGTTCTGTTCTCAAGCCTCTTTATTCAGTTTTCTGTAACTGCAAGGAGTTATAATAGAAAATTGCAACTCTGGTTTCACAAAACCAGGATCAATAAGGAAGCAGCATTCTTTGCATGTACTGGTCTGCTATATAAACCATGCAATACAGCAGGATGTATATAAAGGAAATGCACAATCACCTGAAATAGCATTACATGTCAAAGTTTGGTCAAAAAGCTGTGCAAGAGAAAAGACTATTACTTTTTCATTTAAAAATAGCCTAAACTTCTAAATTAATTAGCAGAAAGATGGCCCAGATTTCCCAGTCTGCAACTTACTGCTAAATCGGACAGGCTGTGCCACGTTGACGGTGTGGAAGCGGGTGGTCTCTCCTCCTCTCCCTCGACTGTGCCTCGAGTCCACATTCTCCTTCCCATGGTAAGTTCGCTGGTCCCCTGTCAAGCCTAGGGACCAGAAGGAATAGTTAGTGCTGGTGAAAGATGCAAGCAAAGGCAGATTTCATTTTATTAAACTTTTCTCTGGGTTTTAATTCAAGACATATGTGATACATAATTCAGTCAGGTAAACAAAGATGGCAGGTCCCTGCAATAACAGCTTGGCCATTTTACTCCGTAGGTAACTGAAATACCTTCAATTGAAAAGAACCAACAAGCCGTTACCTGAGTCGCACAGAGTAAATTAATTATTTTGGCAGATTCTCACCAGCTTGCAATTGTACACAGGACTTGCTGCTCATCATTTCAACTGCTGCAGCAAATGCATCATCCCCAGAACATTGTATCTGTTCCTGTTTACAGAACTACCCACTCTCCAGCTGCTTTGTTCCTCAGCTGTGTGTTCAAGGACATAAGACAACTCCTCCAATACATTTTCCAACACATTCTCTGAGATGTAGGATGTAATTAAAAGCAGGAAAGGACACCCATCTTCAGCCAGAAGAACGAGGCTTTTTTATTTGTTCTCAAGCTTCTAAAGGAAATGTTAGTTCATGACTTCTGAAATAAACCCACACACCCCCTCATCTCAGCGTCAGGGTTAACAGGTGTACATGACAACTGGATTCAATAACTTAGGAAGAACACGGTGTAAGATGTTTTTCAAGAGACTGGAGGGCTCCATATGCCTACCAGGAGTAAATAAGGAACACCCAGTTCAGGTGGAGGCACTGCAGGGTGGGCCATAGCCAGCAAAACTAGCAGGTTCCTAAGCAGGAAGGCTTAGGTGGTAGGGAGAAACCTTAGACAGACGGAGATGGGCACCAAGAAAGATTAATGTGGAAACAAGAGATTAACCTTAAAAAGGGAAAAATTAAAACCCCAAAAATATAAGCATTATAAATATCTGCTTGTATGTTACTTAATACCACTAGACATTATTGAAGGTAATAGGGTTTAACCAGCACAGAGCTATGTAGACATTCATTTCTATATAAAAAATCTGCTTATTTTCCTTTAAAGCTGATTAGCTCCATTTAGCCTCGCTAAACCAAATAAACTAGTCATGATCCTAAAGAAAGAGAAGCTACACAGTCTTCTTCAACAGGTCTAACTACATCTGTTTGAAATACGTACGAAATCACATCAATAAACTTTCTCCTTTCAGACCATCTTTAGAAAGCAAGAGGACCATAGCATAGAAATTCCAATTTCATGGTAATTTAAACCCCGAGCTGGAGGCTGTTCAGTGCGTTACCTGGGGGAAAGACCTCCACAAGACCCAACATCAAACAGTGCACCCCTTGGAACAAATGTAGGCACTGATGAGCAAAAAACATCCCTAGCTGGAGCCCAGGAACAACAAAGTCGCTTTGCATTCATCTGGCTCTAGCATACTGAGTTTGCCCTGGGTTAATGGGATAAGCAAGGGCTATTTAATTATCATGTTATCCTAGGAATTACATGTCTACAGAGATCACCCATTAAGGAATGGCTGTGCATAATACACTCGCATGGCCTTACAGGAATAAAGCAGTAATTCTAGTGCTCAATATTAGAATATGCTATCTATCACAGGCAAGAAGTCAGTGCCAAGAAATGCAAGTCAGCACACATTTCAAAGGACACAAAATGGTAAAATAATTTGACAGCGAAGATTACCGATTTTTTACTACTTTAAAGGCTAATCTATTTTTAGTTTTAGAATCTGTTTTTAATCCTAATGGTTCAGTAGCACTATTTACACTATGATATTCAGAGTGATACTGAGACACTAAAACAGCAAATCTTCAATTATAGCAAGACTTTAAAAATAACATTAACTAATGTAGAATGCTTTATCAAATTCTACTGAGCTCAGCATGAGGAGCTCTATTTTCCCATGGCATTAAATGGTAACAGCTAAACCCAAAGAACCAGTCAGAACCAAACACATGAAGAATCAGTTCCCTTTCAGAAGTGAGAGCAGATGCAGCACCATATGGCTGACCCTCTGCAGCTAAACAGAACGCCCACGAGGACTTAACAATTTATCTCCCCCAGGAGTAAAACTAAAGTTCACAGGTTTTAACATGCAAGGTTAAGGAAGGGTTACAAAGGCTAACATCCTGAATTAACAGAATTTATGCCAGATGCTTTGAAAAATAGCTGCACAGATCCCACATGAAGAGAGTTCCATCAGTCCGCACCCAGGAAACTGAACTCATTCCTTCCTCAGCATCTGCCCTTGTCAGCAGATTCGCTGCTGAAACCAGGACCGAAGTGGCACAAAGCAGCCACCACAAGTCACTTCTTCAAGCCCAACGCTGTCAGCTGCTTAATAAACTGGTGCTCTTCAAATATTAAATTCCTTCTATTTGACCTAAATATCTGTCTCCCAAGAAAAGCAAAGATGACAACTTTTTCCAGGGCAATAAAGAGATGCTAACAAGCCTCTATGTCACTTGACTGCCATGAAAAGCTGTTGCAGATTCTGGTGGCAAAGGTGTAATTGGACTGGTTTTCTATTTGACTTTAACAATACTCTGCAGAAGAATTTTCCATGTACTTTGCTGTTCCTACTTCCTTTTTACAAATAATTTTATCTTTAAAAATAAATTAGGGTGCCATGGACTTTTTTAGGATAACTTCAGTCAGAAGATCAGAACCTAAGCACGTTTGAGTGTTTCACAAAGAAAAGGCCATCATTTTCAGTGCTTACATGCACACTTCATATTCTGAAAGCTATCAAATTTTGGAAGATCAGTTATTTTCCAAGATCTTTATTCTTCTAAATTCTACAACCACAGGCAATAACAGCAACAGTGGTATTTTTACTAGCCAAGACAGATACAGATCTGTTTCCTCTGACTTCATAAAATTACTCCAGAAATGTCACTTGCTGGCTAGTTGGTGCAGAAAATGAAAAAATGAGTTCAAGGAAAAATTCATGGGGCACTATTTTTTTCACCCTTTGAGTATTAGTGTGGTGAACACAAGCATCCTCCAATCTGTTTACTAACAGATCAAGTCATGATTAGTATTCACCCAGCTCCTTCCAATTTATGCTTGCTATCTAATTCACTCCAGCACAATTATAGTCTAAGTATAGGGCCGTACATCAAGAAAGTTGTCCAACAGCGGCAATTTTGTGGCTATTTTCAGTTGTTTAAAACTTGAAGCTGCCAATTCAGAATGGTTGTTCGCCACACCGATGGCTCCTTCTCCTTTTGGAAAACCTCTGTGTCACAGATATCAAGTCACTCAAGCAAAATCCTTCATAAGGATGGATGTACTATGTCAAATGATGTCAAAATTAAACTGCTTGTGAAGCAACCAGGTCTTGCCGTATCTTATTGGCTCCAAGATTTGAGTTGCTCCTGTTTAACACACAGATTCTCAAAATTTCCATAAAAGCTGCCTTGTCCCCTACGCTTCAAATTTTCTGTCCAGCATATTACCTACTAGAAGGTTAGAAAGCTTCTAATTCCATCTGGTAATTTGAGAGGTGAGAGAACTTCAAGATTAAGTCCAGTTTTGTGCTTCAGTGTTTGAAAATATAGTTCAGAAGCTCCCAGAGAGGAGTGATTCTTCTCAGATCAAGCAGCTCCATGCTGTGTGTTATCAACTGTATTGTGCTAGGACATCAATGCCAACCAAGAACAGCATCCTGCTGTGCTGAGTGCTATTAAAGGTAATGGACTGACAGAAGACAGCTTATAATTTAAACACCACCAGGTAGGGTAAAAAAAATAGGAGTATAGCAAGGGCTCGGGAAAGGTGTGGAAATGCTCAGAGGTTTTTATCATTAATACCTAGCTTTTAAAAAGGAGATGCACTAAAAAGTGCACAAATGTCAAGAGTCACTTCATCCATACAAAATATCCTTGGTGAAACAAAACACAAAGCTGTTTTTGATCACTTCAAAACAGGTTGCTGCAGCTGCTGCTTCATCAGAAGGGAAAGATGTAAAACTGATATGGATAGGATTTATGAAGGGCACTCGAGTTTAAGACATCCATTCTCATTCATAGGCAACACAAAAAACCATCAAGCCTGCAGTTTAGGGGGAAAACACAGCCAGAGCTATACTAAACCCTGCTCTGCTCAGCCTCCTGAAAATGAGTTAGAAGAAGGCCTACAAAGAAGGTAGGATATCTGCAGAAGTTGATCTGATATTCTGGTAGAAGCAAAGCTGGAAATCCAATAAGCAGTAAAAGGTAAACTGCAGATCCCTTCCCTCTTATGGTTTTAAATACAGAACTCCTATAAAGGTGAAAAAGTTATGTTTCTACTTTGATTGCTTATGTAGAAATATAAGAGAAAGTGATTAGAAATAATAAATTCCCATTTGCAGAAGTCCTTGTTTCAAATATTAATGCCTGTTTCTACCATTTTATAGAATACACCACTTTGGGATAAACAAAACTATCTTTAGGATCAAGTACTGTTGACATGGAACAGTCCACGAATTTCATGAAGCTCCAATGCTTGAGTAGAAGCGAGTCACAGGCACATGCTACATAATAAACCCTCCCAGCAATTTTAGTATGCTCACAAGAGCAAGCAGCCACTGGTTTTAGTCCATCAGAGAGACGAATTGAGGGTAATCACTGCTGCAGATTCCACTGACACATGGGTGCCTAGTGGGAAGGGCAGGGGGAACAGTACTTTGCACAAGGCAAATTTGGGACTGAAAGGAATTCCATGTTTTAAAGGGAAATGGTCATTGTGATAAGAGACAGTAAGAATAAAAACAGCTATAACGACAATCTTCAGAGAAATATAGCAAGAAATAGGCACCTCATACACTTATTCAGATTGTCAATGAATTAAATGTCTTATTTAATTGTGTTCTGAAAAAAATGCCAGAAGAAATTCAAACAAAAAGTCTTACAATTTGGAATATTTCTTGTACTTCAGCCAATACACGATTACCAAACTAATTTATTAATTACGGATCCTCTTCTTTTAATAGGACCTTTGTTACTAACACAAATGAAATTAGGCCTAAAAAAGGTGAATCAACAGTGGCAAACAACTTACAATGGCTTTGTAATACCTTTCAAAACACCAACATGACTAAGTAGTCACTGAAACACACTTTTAACACCACCACAAAACACTAATTCACTGCCATTGATCTCTTCCAAGTTGCTCATGTTGCAGTGTGCCATTAGTGGCTCAAAGGCTGAAGATTAACAAGCTTCCCAACCAGATTCAGGGCCCTTTCCTGCACGCTTTCTTTTCATGCTTCAGAGAGTTTTCATGCCTTTTAATTTAAAGATATTGTAATTCTCCAAGTTTCACAAGTCCAGGTGGCTTCACTAACTAGCTCTTTTAGTGTTCAGCCTGCCTTTATTGAAGGGAAGAACTTTTTAATTAAAGTATTTACATTTAGCTGAATCATCACACAACTGCTCATCTGATCCAAAGGTATTTTCTAAATTTAAAGCTGCATCATTTCTTGTTAATTCAGTGGCCAAAGAAGAAAGTTGCCACTCCTGAGCATGACTATGTTACTATTATTAGTAGCATTAGCTCCCCAATCAATGTCCCAAGACAGTCTCTCCTATGACTCCTCACATATGTATTGCTTTCCTCAACACAAGCACACTGTGCTCTTCCAAACTGATTCTGGCCTCAGGTTTACTTTCATCGATGCTACTCCTCTTTATGCTCCAGCACAGCATTCCCATGCACACCGACCTCTCACTCTTGACAGCTCCGAATAACACCTGTCCTTCAACACCCTCTGCAGGTCACGATGCAATCCCACCAAGTTTTTTGTTACAGGTGTAATAGTTTTTACATCCTATACCAGTAGTTCTTGTTCCTCTGGTTTGCTGGCTGCACTCCTCGCATTACTGTGCAAATATCTCAGTTCTTTCACAAATACCACACCTGCTTTCTGGCTGTTTTACTGAGCACAGCCTTTTCACCAATTACTTACCTAATTACTCCTCTCATCAAGTGGAATACTTTCCTTCTCTATGCTGTCCAGCATTTTCCCCTCTGGTATTCTTTACATACATTATTCTTCTCTTCCTGCACGGTGGTGAACCAAGTCTCTCCCACATTTCATTTCTTTAACCTTCAAGTTCTTCTCATCATGTCAGGCTAGACAGGCCAGTGAGACCTACACCCCAAACACAACACCAGAACCTGTGTACTGAGAAACGTTGCTTCCATAAAATCCTCCTCCTATCCATACACCAAACATCCTTTGGAACTCTAGTCCTTAGTCAAAACCATCCCGGTGCATACTCCATGCAACAACTTAAGGTTGCTAACTAATACATCAGGAACAGCAGAAAATAAAAACAGTTTTCCACTAATGGGGAAGTTCAAACGTTCCCACAAGCAAAGTCTTTGGAGCTTTTTGTGTAAATCCAACCATTAACACAACTGCCTTCCCCTATCCATTGAACTCCATTATATTCCAGAATTTTATTAGGTCCGTAGATTTTTCACATTTGGCCGAAGTTATCTAAAAAGGAAGAATAACAGCACAGCTACAAAAGCAATTTTCTTTAGGACATCCACATCGTAAAGAATATCTTTAAATAGACTATCAATGGTACAGCTTAATTTTCAATGTCAGAGGAAACTACCAACTGTTTTTCCCCTTTGCTGCACATTCAGACACACAAACTAACGAGAAGTTTTCTTAAAAGAGCACTGACATTCTTTTAATTATTTGTCCATAGCACACACTGGGGAGATGGCTAGCTACAGCACAGTTTCAAAGTTTGAGTGTTAGATTTACTTCTCTAATTCTTTTAGATTATATGAATATTTAAGAGTTTGTTGCTGTAAAACATCAATGTTACTATTTTGTAGCACCTCTCTAAAATAGCTGAGAACTCAGAATGATGACAGACCGAATGCTGTTATGACAATGCCACAGAGTTCACACGATTCTCTGTCAAGAAAATTAAGTAGTGCACTGGCAAAGAACTTCTTAAAACAGTTTTTGAATGTAATTTAGTCACACTGTAAAGATTAAAAGTTTTGAATTACGCCACAGTTGAATTCATGCTTTCCAATACCTCTCACTGTTCTTGAAAATGTTCAAAATTGTGATTATCTAGTCACAATTTTTCTTTGCTCGTTTTTAAGCACAGCTCAGTATCCAGTAGGTTTAGCAGAGATCCACTGCTGGTGACAGGCTCCTCAAAGCATAAGGTCAAAGGAGCTTATGAAGTGCAAATACACCAGCTTGTCTGGCAGAACAAAGTTCTCCACTTAAGCACAAGAAGCATAATCAGAACATGGAGCAATAAAACAAGCTCTCTACCCAAGTCCAACAATGTCACCCAGCACCGTCTGAGTGATATACAACCAAATCAGTAATTCCAAATTTAACCACAGGCTTATGTGCCATTTTGATTTAATTGCAACATGATTTTTCTTTATCAGGAAAGTCTCTTTTTAGACCACAAATCCTCCTCATCTTTAGGATACCTGCTCAGACCGTAAGAATGGAAGGATAATTCAGCAAAAACTGTTTGTGGCATGAGCTGCTCAAAATGAAGAGAAGTCAACTCAACCTTTGTTAATAATGGGTACAGTTCTACCAAGCAATCACCAATTTCAAATAAAAATAAGCAAGCAATCTGAAAGAGTCAAAGTACTCCTGCAAAGTAAGCTGGCACAGGGCTGAGCATTCTGTCTTAGATTTACTTACCTGGACAGTCAACTTCATCGCTCTCGTCCTCGCAGGTGGGCCATCCATCACACTGCCAATTTGAAGGGATGCACTGGATGGTACCACTCCGACACGCAAACTGCCCCGGGGTGCAGCGGAGCTCTGGGAAAGAGGAAAAAAATTGTGCTTTGTTTGAAGTGTTATTTATTCTTGCAAATTTATACATATATTAATAATCTGCCATGTAACGGTTCACTGAAGCATAACGGACAAAATCTCTGGTTAACTCAGCCTGTTAAAAACTTCAGTTTAGATCACATCATGTTTTAAACTGCATGTCTGTGGTTTTGACAGAAGGTATGGGAAATAATTCTCCCAAGACATCCATGGTAAAACCCTCCTGATAAAGATAGCCTGTGAGCAGCTATTACCACAGCCTTACCCATTCACTTCTTGTGGGGCACTGAGGAGTACTTGCTCCATTTTCTCAGAACCAAAGTTCAACAAAAATATGTTTCGGTAGTTAAGTGCTACATTATGCAACAACCTCAGAATCCTACTTCCATTCTAATCACTCTGTATGCCACGGCCCACCAGACTTGCGCAAATGTCCAGCCTGATTTAGAGACATTTCACAGAACTACTTGTAAAACAGTATCTATATCCATGAACCTGTTTTCACTTTCTAGCTTCAGCTCTTTTGTAGAATTTCTCGACGTGAACGTATCCTTCATTAGAAACTGTCACTATCTGCAAACATGTAGCTCCTGCTTCTGTGAGTTCACTGCCTCCTTACCATCACTACACTGTCACACCTAATTAGCATTATAAAAAGTACAACTTTTTTAAAACCTTTTTTTTTTTAATTCCATCTATCAAATGCCAGAACCTAGTAACTTAGCTTCATTTTATGTCCCTCAAAACATTTTGCAGGGAAGAAAAAGGTCTGTCTACAAAAGTGAACAATTCTAAGCTTGTTAACAGCCAGTCTGCCAGTGCCATCACCATCCACAGGCTCATTTCTGTACCTGACCATCATTGTCCATTTTTCTTCTAGACAGTGGTTGTTAATTTTCCAACCATTGTTTTTGAACAATTTAGCATATTTTCCTCTCAGTGAGCTGCACTAAACCCAGTTAATTTATGTCTACAGAACGAGCACCTTTTTAAACAGAAAAAAAGAAGTTTATAAGTAAAACATACTGATTTTGAATGGATCCAGTAGGCAACTCTGTTGCAGAAGGAAATCTCTAAAAGTGAATTTAAAATACAGGTATGCATTCTCTCATCCACAGTTTACAACTAAGAACAGACTGTAACTGCAGTTGGTACTTCTTGAAACACATGTCTAAGCTAAATCAAGACAGAGGTCACATTTAAGTGCTCAAACAACATGACTGGGCATAATAAACCCAGTCATCGTGCACTCTCAATAAAAGCTGTACACGTACACCTGGTAACTGGCATAACATATTGATAATAGGCTTCTAATTCGATGTTAGACTAAAATCCAGTCCTACTACTGCGTCCTCTATAAAGCACAGACCTGCTCTTCTAGAAAAATAAAAGCAGGCACATCCTCTTAGCAACCACCTACTCAGAGCAAACATTCAGGTCACAAGATGCTAAGAACTCACACGGACCTGCCAGACTACTGACGGCAACAAGAGACCTGACAGCATGACAAAAGTGTTCTCACCCATTTAGAGCTTTACTCAGCCCAAAAAGCTAAGAGAGAATGAGCATAGGGTAAACGGGGAAAAAAAATTAAATTACCAGTCATAATGACTTCCCCCTCAGAACAAAAGATGAACTAATTTATTTAGCGTAAAGAGGGAAAGGGGAATAAAACAAGGAGGGGATAAAAAATGGGGAGGAAAGCTTCACTTGCCCAATGTACCAAGAGAGAAAATTTAAAATCTATCTTTAAGCTAAATAATTTCAAATCTAATCTCTATGACTTAATTAAATCTCTTTCTAACTTAGAGGAAAAAAACCAACAACACACAAACCACAAAACCAAACAAATACAAAACCTCAAGCTGAAATTAAAAGCATTCAGATTTCAAGTCCACAGAAAAGCGTCAACTCTTCGGTAAATCATTGCAGCTTCTTTCACCACTTTTGCACAAGGTCAGGACACAGTGGGAGGCTCCTTAGAAAGTCCTGCTACTACAGTTCCAAGTACAGAATTTACACCGAGGCCTGTGGTAGATCATTTAACACATCAAAGACTATCCTCAGCCCAGCTCTAGGTTTTCACTGCAACCACTTGTAGTTATGGCAAAATTCAATACTTTAAAATAAACTTGATTTTTTCTTTTACTGCTTGATTTCAATGGAATTCAAGCATACACCCTGTGAACAAAGTTATTCTGCAGCCTTCTGGCTTCACAGGCAGCATCCACCAGGAATGCCAATCTGCACATGGAAAAAACAAACTTTTGTTTGTCTGCAATTTCATACATGCTATTACTATTTTATGTACAATTACACATGACTGGTTCAGATAAAAGGATGACTCCATCTCAATATTATGGGCATTAAAAAAATGCCAGCTACATGCTGTAATGTCATTACTTCCTGTGTTAGAGACACTCCTCTCTGAAGAATGTAGATACATGGAAGAGTACAAAACATTTCTATTAAAACACCTTTCAGACCAGCTGTACCATTGTTCCCAGTGGAGATCATGCTGTCAGATACACTAATTATTTCAGACCACGGAACATGAACTGCTACGCAATTCTACTGCGGATGGGGGGAAACGTGACACAAAGAAATACTGTGAAATTAAAATCTCTCTCAATAAGCCCTCCTGAGCCATCCCAACCCAGAGCCATCAGCGGTAAGATACAGACACAAAAACTGATGGAAGTCTATAACAAAGCTGTAAGATACTTAGCCAAGGAACAGAGATATTTGGGAGGCAAGGATGCACAGGGTATGTGCTGGTCTCCAGAACCCTGTCAAGCATTTCACATCAGTAGCCTATTTTTAAGTTAAAACAGCAGATAAATTAAAACGTCTCAAGCCCACCTCTACCACAGAAAAGACAACTGCCAGCAGCAGGACAGGAGTCAGAAAGATGTACGAGCAATACTGACCAGCACAACATTATGTCACCATCCATCCTTCCTGGAATGCAAGTAATCACTTAACACACGGTCAGACTTCGTACTTTCCAGGAGTGTGGCAAATAAAAACTGTTTCTTCACCCATATAATATTTCCAGTTCTTTTGAAGAATAGAAAAAATTTCAAAAATACCAGTCCATTTCTGTCCTTACAGCCAGATATCCCTCACAGTTCACAGCTGTTGATGGTAACTCACAGCAAGAAAGGATGAAGAAAGTATCTTAAACTATCACCTCCTCACAGCACTAAAATCATACTTTCCACCAGCTGTGAAATACGGAAACATTTTGTATTTTCAAAATCATTGGTAAATATGCAATGGCACAAGTTCAGCTAAGAGCAAGCAGCTGTTGGAGAAGAAGCACAAGACAACATTAAGCCAAGGGCATCAACAACTGCCTCAAAGTGAAAATGTGGAAATGCAACCTCCCCCAGTGTTCATGTATGATGTGATGAGTGACATCAGCAGTATTATGATTCACATGTGCAATTCTAACATAAAAGGCTTCTTTTTCTTTTAAGGATCAGATGCAGTCTTTGCTATGCTACAGTATGAAATTTAGTACACTGAAATCTTTTTGTAGAGCAATTAAATCCATCTGGCATTTGCTGGGAAGAAGGGAGACAACTAAACCACTGAAAATAGCACCAATTGTAGTTTTTGCATGATACTCAGTATAAACTTACAAAACATCACAAAGTTCAGACAGTGTGAGAACACGAAAACACTCGAAGCAGTGAGGTGTCATGATAGTCCCTTCATTTCATTATCTCAAAGCACTTCTACAACATTAACCCTCAACAACCTTACCAACCACTGCATCCTTCTGCCATGGTTACAACAAAGTACTGAAAAATTAAAAATTTGCCAAAGGCTACAGACAAGATGAACCTGTAGGAAGCCAGCTGTCCTGACTGCTGGTTCCATGCTTTCACGATGATACTGTATCTATTCCCTAAACCCCAAGCAACCTGCTGGTTCACCAGCACACCTGTACCTGAACAAATGTCTGTCAGAAATATTAATAAGTAACAACAGTGTGTTCTCTGGTAACACTTCACCTGTTTCTCTACTATAAACTGGACACAGAAAGCAAGAAACTCCTTGATATAAAAAGAGCAGAAAAATTGAAACCAGATTCAGACCATCAGTTCTACAAGCTTAATACATAACACAAGATAAAACCTACTGTCAAGTGAAGGCCAAAAAAATATCCAATACCAACTTGCTGGGACACATTATTTGATAATATAACCTGTCCACAAGTCCTTCACCTGAAAGAGGTCTTGCCAAGGCTAGTCCTGGACTTGTAATTCAAAATTTAAAAGGAAACTTACAAAACAGTTGGAAATTTACTTCATCAAACCAGAAATGACAAGATTATAAATCAATTTAAACAGTGCCATACGAACAAGAGGTTTTCATCTGCTTTAGCTGTCACATATTTTTCTAAGTTAGCCAGCAGCAAAACCAACAAGATTTTTGACTAACAGAAAAATTGAGGTTTCGTACAGGAAAAACCTAATCTTTCAAGGTGGTTGCTTACACACTCACAGAGAGCTTTTGTTCTGAAGACTTTGCCCACTGCATGTTAAATGCCAGGTGTTTCACAGACCTCATTGTGTATTTTAACACAGGGATCAACTAGCTTTCTGAATTTTCTTTACAGCAGGCTAATTTCCTGATTTTCTTCTAAGTACTCAAAAAAAACCCATTTACAAGAAGCATTATCCACAGGAAGGACTTCATGATAGATGAATAAAACACACACAACACACATGCTCGCTCTAATTTCCAGCCAGCTTCATGTCTTTCACAGAACACACAAATTTTGGCCACTATAAAATGATCCAGGAAGCCCTTTCTGGTTTAACAACCTCATGTACTCCTTCTGTGTAACTGAGAACATTTTTCCTCCTGGAGCCTCAGCACTGGGAAGCTGCAGTGCATCCTTCCTGCAGCAGATGCACACTGGTCAATGTGCTGCCCTGAGCATTACTCTACTTGAAATTTGTATTTTCTGCATAATTTTTAAGACTTTTGAGGTTCATTTGGACTAAGACATCTCTGACATCTCTGCTCACACCTAAACTGCAACTAATTTTTTATTAATATTCCCCCTTTTTATGCAAAACATAAGGGATAAATGGTTGTTCAAAACAATTGTTTTATTTCAAAGAAAGGTAGGGAGGAGCCATATCTAGTGTGTGAAACGACTTTTTCAACACAGTAAATCTCATTTTAGAGCTTCCAATACAAATGCAAGGCTGTAACAGACACATGAGACAAAGTGTTGAGTCAAAACAAGTTCACCTTGCTAGTTCAGTTTCCTAAATGAATGTGATCAGTTGGCTTTGAAACAGCAAGCTTTAGATCAAATTAGCTACTGTCTGTCCACATTAAGTCAGATCAGCTCTGGTTTGTCCCCTTGCAACCAGAAAGATTGCATGCTCCAGCTAATTCAGCAGAAATACAGCCGTACAAATCCAGTATCCATTTATGTGGAATTGGAGCATCATCATAGCTGTCTGCCACCAAAGACATCTACTAATGTGTTTATCTTTTAAAATATTTGTTCTAACAGAAAACATTTAAACAGTTGGGACCTTCACCTCCACAGCATCAGAAAAGCCTTGAGTGAGGACCAGGGTCACAGCTCTGAGGCACAGAAGGCTGGTACCAGGTCACACACCACTGGGGTGAGAGAAGGAGCAGGGGTGGAAACAGCTTGTGGCAATGGGCAAAAGCCAGCAGCTATAAACATTTCCTGCAAAGATAAGCTGCTGGGTAAATGAGAAAACTTTGATACTGTTTTAGCAGGGTTATTTATCCTCCTTCAATTGAAGACAGAGATATAAAAGAACTTCAGCCGGAAGAAATGCTACATACAATAAAAATGATGGAGGCCCTAACTCAGGCACATGTAACAAACATCTACTCTAAAGCATTAGGTGAACACATCAAAGTTCTCAAAATCTAAATTTCAACCTTATATTTTCAAGACACCAAAGATTAACATTACAGAAACCCATGGAAAAAGGAGCGCCAGATCCCAAAGCAGAAATACATCCCTGACAGACAGAACATTCCCCTCACTTATGTTCCTAGCTCTAACATATAAACCTCTAGCAGTACAAAAACCTCGATGTCACAGCAATTCACAAATTCAGAGGTACAGATGAGGAACCAGAGGCTGGAACTAAAGCCTCCAAAATACAACTCTCAATTCAGCAAAGTGCTTTGATACAGAAATTAAACTCAGTGACTGCAGTCACTGATTATGAAAGTTTGGGTTCTTCTGGCTGCAATTACTGAACTTCTCTTTATTAAAGAGCTCACGTGAAGTCTGATACATTAAGATAGTCTTTTAGTAGCTAAGACTACAGATGCAGTACATTTTAGTGTTTACACAGCAAGTATAGACTTAAATCTATTTCAGTTTTTAACACAAAGAAATGTAATTTTTTTATTTGCTACACTAATTGTTCCTGTCTGCTGAGCTTCGTTAGTATGGAAATTGAAATTTGATTAAATGTACACTCAGCATTTAATGTTATTTCAACTATAAGCTATTACTCTGAAATACATGTATTGGAAGGGATAAGCATGAAGTACATGGTTTGGTTTTGTATGTAAGCTTTTAATGAACAATAGCAGGTTTATGTGTACCTCAAATTTACTTTGCTTATTTTGCTCACATTTCTCAAGGTTGCACCTGGTAGATCCTCCGGCATCATTTTTATTTACAGACCAAAGGAAAACAAAAGACAAAAATACTTCCTCCTTTCTCAGTGTACGTCACTCATTGTCCCAAACCAGATGAACCAACCTGTAGGAGAATATTCTGTTCAGATTTCAAGAGGCAATTACAGCCATCAAAAGCTGATTAAGCATTAACAAAAACTCTAACTACAAGTGCTTAGACCAGTAACTCTTCTTACTCAGATTTTAACTTGTCCAACAGGTCTTTCTTATGTTTTATAATACTCAACCTACATACTTAAGACCTGTACCTACATGTTGCACTATCCTTTCATATTTGAACACATTTAGGAATAAGTTTACTAAAATTGAAAATTATTTTTTTCTTAAATAACTGTTTCTATATAACCTGAGCCATGCTACACTGCATGAGTATGATCAGATCCCAGCCCCTGCCAACAAGAAGCCCAACTCCCCAAGTCCTTCACTCCTGGAGATTCTGCTGAACACCAGTGCTCACCAAATGCCTGCAAACAAGCTCCAGAAACAAAACAACAGAAAGAACACCACACCCACCACCATCAAACAAACACACAGAGTTCTACATCTAATCTTTATGCTCAAGAGGAAGCATAACACGATCAATATTTCTCTAGACTGGTATTTACTGCAGTAACATAAACTTTAAAGTACTCTTAATACTTCCAACACAACAATGCCACGATGGTTATCATAATGTAGTCCTCAGCAGATATGTGAAAAAACTGTCCTTAAGGTAATCCCCTGTACTTGAAAAGCAGTTTTCCTAACTTGGATGTCTCCCAAGTCCACAGGTGAAGTTCACTGGAGCAGGTACGGTGTATCTCTCACAAAATTCCTGAAAATCTGCCAGCCTGTAAGGAGCAGGGCCGTCCTGCCCCGCCTCTGCTTGCGGTGGCCAGCGCCAGCTGCTGAACAGTGTTCAGGGACAGAGAAGCTCACTACGAACTGCACCTGAGGATGTTCTGACACAGACTTGAAAATCTTCATGTTTTTAACTTGTCTTTAAGGTACCCGCAATCCTATGCAAGGGCTCTGCTCTCAGGGAAGAGAAACCATACCTAAATGGTATTTCCCTCAGATCCAGATCTCAGAGAGGTTTTCACTAACCATTCATTTCCCAGCAGGTCTTTGTGTCACTCAGTGAATCTGACATCCATTACATATTTTTGAGTTTATCATTATACCACCCACTGCTGCATTCAGTGTAGCAGAATAAATACATACAGTACTTTATAACAAAGTCACAGTAGGAGGAAAGCAGACTATAACACCAACTTATTTCCAGAGAAGAAAACTATTTGTGAAGCTTATGTATCACCATCAGTTACCCATTTCATAGATAGTTTATTAAAGTTTCTTAATCAAACTGGTTCTCTTTACTGTTCTTCAAATTAAAAGCCTATAGAATAATTATAATTAAAAACCTTCAGAAGAATTAAAAAGCTAGACAAAAACAGAGCACTCCATTTTCTTGTTCAATTCCACAGAAGATTTAAATGCTTGGCCATTCACCTGTGATACTGAAAATATGTCTAAGAAGTATCCTTAGATCATGCAGCTTTGGTTCATCACGGCCTGAGTATGTGCAGGAGAGATGAAAGCACAACAGCACCTAATAGCACAGAGCCTGAAGGGAAAAAAAAAGACCACATGATATGCTTACAGCCAAAACACAGCCCACACCTATCCTCAAATTTAATTCCAGCTCCTGAAAATTAAGAGATTCTGAAGTTACAATCCCATTTAATAGGAATGCATCAGATCCAAAACTAAATAAATAATACATGTTAGAGGCATTGGCATTTTCTGCATGACCTCAGCATGCTGTTTCATGAAGCAATTAAAATTGTGACAGCATTCCAGCTGAAAACTGTAAATCCTTAATGAATAACACTAATCAACATTCAGTATTACTCTGTGTTCTGTCACAGTACGTTATGCTAGATCACCCCAACATCCATCAAAAGACTTTACAGCACAGTAAGGAAAGTAGCAGTCTCCTTCCCCCCATTCCCTCATATTTGTTCTCCAGGTACCCACTCCCCAGAGCTGGAAGACAGGGACAGGGAGCAGAATGAAGCCCCCATAATCCAAGGGGAGATGTTAAGTGACCTGCTATGGCCACTTAGACACACACAAGTCTATGGGGATGGATGGGATCCACCCACAGATACTGAGGGAGCTGGTGGAAGTGCTCACTGAGCCATTTTCTGTCATTTACCAGCAGTCCCAGCTAACTCAGTTGGTCCCTGCTGACTGGAAATCAGCAAGTACGACAGTCAGCTACAAGAAGGGTCATAAGGTGGATCTGGGGAACTTCAGGCTTGTCAATCTGACCTCAGTGCCAGGGAAGGTTATGGAGCAGATCATCCTTCATGAATGGCATGCACAGAACAAGCAGGTGATCGGGCCTGGCCAGCATGAGTTTATGAAAGGCAGGTCCTGCTTGACTAACCTGATCTCCTCCTAGGACAAGGTGACCCACTTAGTGGTCCAGGGAAAGGCTGTGGATGCCATGTACCTGGTAAATTTTAGTAAATCTATAACACCACTTGCCATAGCATTCTTCTGCAGAAACTGGCTGCTCATGGTTCAGAGGGTGTACTCTTCATTCAGTAAAAAACTTTCCAGACAGCAGGGCCCAGGGAAGACCTTACCACCCTGTACATCTGGAAGCAGGCTGTAGCAAGGTGAGGGTCAGCCTCTTCTCCCAAGTAACAAGCAACAGGACAAGAGGAATGGGCCCTAAATTGCACCAGAGGGGGTTTAGATTGGACATTAGGAAAAATTTCTTCACCAAGAGGGTTGTCGAGCATTGGAACAGGCTGCCCAGAGAAATGGTGGAGTCACCATCCCCAGACGCATGTAAAAGAGGAGGAGGTGTGGCACTTTGGGATATGTTTTACTGGTGGACATGGCAGGGCCGGGTTAATGGTTGGACTAGATAGTCTCAAAGGTCTTTTCCAACTGAAACAATCCTATGATTCTATATTTATTATACCTACACCCTGCACGAGCTTGGCACTGACCCAGTTTTTCCTTGTTCACAAGTGTCATTCACTGCAATTCATTGTCTGCTCTTTGTCTGGAGGGCAAACTCAAGGCCAGGAAGGATGGCAAAGAGAAGGAGAAATCAAAATAACTACAAAAAATAAAAAAACAAAGGCAGGCAAGAGACATGGCATTCAGCCAAAGCAATAACATCAGAGCTTCTTGAATTGGACTCCTAATTATAATTTTTTTAAGTCTTAGAAAATACAGACTTCAAGCTTTATGAAAGTGAGCACTTATTCCTAAGATTGAAACAGAAAAAATGTATTTCCCAATTCTCCAGCACTGCTAAAACCAAAGAGAAAACAAAACTTGCTACTTGAACTTAGCTGAAAGAATACTGTGAATTAGGCAACACAGCATTCCAGACTGAAAACCAGTTTATTTTCATAGCAGTGAGAATACCAGGCTAAGCAACAGTCTTGCGCTTCTTCCCCCCCTAAGAAACTGTTATATTATGATAATAAGTAAAGAGGCAGAAGGGAAAAGCAAAATACAGCACAGGCACAAAGAGCAGTCAGTACAAACAAAACCAAAGCCATTGGTACTCAAAAAGCCTCTAATACAGCTCAAAACTAAAGCCTACTGTTCCTCCATACTAACAACCTTGTTCAGGAGCTCAAATGTTTTGTACAGCTTTAGGTGGGACTTAGTGTTCTAGTACAACAACGATAAATGACTTAAACCTGTGCAGCACCAAACTTTTTAACCCTTTCCCTAAAGAAAGCTGATCAGTGAAAGTGTCAATCACACCTCACAACTTTACTAAACAATTTCAAGCAAGCTTGAGAAAAGTCAAGATCAGGAAAAGACAGCGTATGGTGTGGTTCTAAGCTTTCCAAAGCTTGCACAAGAGAAGGAAATGATGACCTTCTTGAGTTTCAGAGGGCAGGAAACCCCCACACAGCTTGCACTGTTCAGCAGGTGCCAGCCTGCCAGCACACCTGTGTGTCACACTGCCACCACCGTGGAGTGGTTTCCCAGCTGGCAGCGGAGGGAAGTGGTGAGCTGGGGTAATTGAACCTTTGCAAGACACCCTGCAGGACTCCCAGCTTTTTCATGCCAGAGGACGTATTGTGGATAGGCAGAGGGGACACAGGCAAGATATGGCCTTATCAAATCAGTGTCAGGCAAGGGTACTACAGCAGAGGAAGTACAGGGACCCAGACAAGCCCACTGGAGTCCAGATTTCATTAAGCCCCACTGCTTATGAAACACGCTCACAGGAAATAGTGCTAAGAAAATAGCTCTATTCCTCACAAAGAATTTAAATACAGCTACACACACAACACACTAATTCTCCCAAGAAATGAAGCAACAGAGAAAAAGTCCATTAAGAACAACATCAGCAGTGATATACTCAGCAAGTCATCAACTGTGTCCAGAAAAGGGCACCATCAACAACAGTGCTTTCTCCCTACAATCCATATACCAGGTCAGGGCAGATGGATTATCCCACACACACGACAAATCCTTCAACTACCTGGGTACCACAGCTCAAAGTACTTCTATATCTAAAGCTATTACCTGGTAGCTGCCTACCCAGAACTATTCCCAAAACAATCTAGGCATGCGAGATGGTTCCTCCCCTCTTCCTGTATTCTCAGGATTAATACACATCCTACCAAGTCAGTTTGGATCAGTATTTGTCCACATACAAAGCAGTTTCACTAAGAACCAGCAGTGGAAGAGGCTGTATTCCCTTTGACCAAATAAACTATAGGTGTACAAACCAACCCCAAACAAACAAAAAAAAAAAAACCCCAACAAAAAACCCAAGCCCACCAAAAAACCCCAACTAAACAACTAAAAGCTAACAAATCCTCTACAGAGACTCATTTTCCTCAGAGGAAAAATTCAAATCCAAAATTTTACATGAACTGAATTAGTATTTTCTTTAGATCACGTTTCAACAAGAAGAGTACCCAGATGAAACGCGATAACAGCAATTCAAGAACTGTCAGAGCAATCAAGGCTAATTTGTAGCCACCATTAAACTGAAAGTAGGAATTGCCAGATTTCAGCAGTATTACTTAGCAAGCCCATTTGCTTTCAGCAAGACAACACATGTTCCTTCTTTGCAGGAAAACAAAAAAAGTTCCTATCTCATCTTTTTTTTTTTTAGTACACGATTCAGCAGTATTTAAGCACATTCCTTAAACTTCCAGCACATGAGCAATCCTAACAAATCTAATGAAAATACACAATTTAAAGCTAAGTATGTACTTTAAAAACTTTGCTGAATTAAAACATGAGAAATTGCAGTAGTCTTTAAAGCAAATAGGTGATAAAGTTCTACCTATGAAATCAGGTATTTTTTAACTACTCCATTCTCCAAAAACTAACATCATTTTTTAATTTTAAAACCAAATTAACATGGAAGACGTTCTCTCCAGGACCCTAAGAAAGTTCAAGGTCTTAAACAAGAATCTAACAATTCAGGGAGACAGGAAAGCTGTGCCTGAGCACTATTCAAATGCAGGTCACACGAAAAAAAGCTTTTGCTCCTGTTTCACTTTTGTTCTTCACATCTTGTACAAGACTCGATGAGCAAGCACCTAGAACACTTAAGAGCAAAAATTCAACATACAGAAATACTATGACCTCAAATACTGAAACCCAGTTTTATCCTTTGCACAGGAGCTGGTGCAGTGGCTGTCGTGTACTGGAGCAAATGGTTCACGCTTTGAATAGCATTCCCCTGCTCCACTGAAGCCAAACATGGCAGGAATGCGGCCAATGTCAGCCACAGCTACGTCTGTCCACACTGGATGAGATCTTGTGCTCCCCTCCTCCTCAGCAAAACAAATACCTGAGGAGAAATTCCACATATCAAACTCTTTTAAGTTTAATAGTTCTACCAGAAGTCAGCAAATACAGATCCAACTAATTTTTAAAAAGTCACATAACGCTTTCAGAGTAGTTTTCTCATTCCCCACACGTTCTAACAACTCAAGTACTGCCAGCACTCTTCAACATCTATTATGTCCATGTGTCAGGTATTATGTCACAAAACTCGATCTTTGCCATTTTTTAGCTGCCACATCAATAGAAAAACTACATTCAATTCCATTATTGCTCAGAAAGACAAAGATGGACACTACAGCATTCTTGAACCATTTCTCTCCAACCTGCTTACTGCCAGAATTGAGGGGGCATGATGCTTCTACTAAGGTTTTCATCTCACTCCTGCAAGATTCCCAAATTTCATGAAGATTTTCCCATATCATTAATAGAGTACTCTTATGTCACTGATTTTAATCAGTGAAGAGTAATTTAAGTGTATCAAATAATTCCACAAATTCAACAGAGAGAAAACACAAATGCAGTTTTGACCACCCCTAGATTAAAACAAGCTGTCGTAAGTTTTAGAAATTTATTACATATGAGGCAAAATGCTACTTGGGTACAAACTCAAACCCGGCAGGTCTCAGAAGCAGGGTCATTTGTTTAAAGTGTATAAAAGATGACGAGTCACTTTTAAGTCAGAATAAATCTTTTTATTTACATTGCTAAAGAAATATTAGCACAGACCAAATGTAGAAATACTAAGGGACAACACTAACTCAGTTTTGCAGCCAGCCCAGAACACTCAGCATCATTCTACTAGAAATAGCACTTAATCCCATTTTTCTACTAGCTTTGACTCTCAAATAATTCCACTGGGCACCCCAAGCAACTGGTCCTATAGTGGCAAAGGTATGAGGAAGCACAACAGAGGCGGTGTATGAAAGAGAAGACAACACAGGAAAAAAGAGTTACACAAATGAAAATATGACAAAGAAAAATCAGTTAAAGGACAAAAGAGCAGGGAATATCCCAAGAGCAGCCACCAAAAGCTACTTTGACATTTCCACCCCCTGAGCTGGCTGACAATTCTCAAGCACAATAATCAATAAACAGAAGAGAAGCTAAATATAATGTTAGACCAACCAATTCTAATTAAGTAGGAAGTTGAATGTTATTTTGTTTAGCTATAGATAATGAAGTAACTATCAACTGCCAATAAACTTAAAACCGTATTACTAAATTATCTGAATGGCAGGCAAACACTACTAATAACTTTCTCAGGAGTTCCACATAGCAAATACCATTAAAACGCTGTTCATGAAACCCAGAATTAGCAGGCTGACCCGTTACAACAAAGAATAAATTAAAAGTTTCACAGGAAACCACAAGATGCCAGAGGATTTCACAGTTCGGGGAATATGGATTAAAGGTTAATCCCAAACTCATGTTCTTAAGCAACTAAGTCGCTTGAGTTCTGCTACAGCAAATCAATGACTTCACCAACCGATCCATGATTCCTCCTGGACTCGGGATCCTCTACAAAACCATCACTGAAGTGCAGCGCAGACATGTGAGCCTGCCATGCAAGGATCCAGCATGAAACGGAAACCATTCAGAGTGGAAAGCCAGGAAGGATTGGGCACTGGCAGGCACCCATCACACTTACTGCTACAGAAAAACTGGCACCTGAACAGTCCTGGGAAACTGTGAATCTGTTCTTCAAAGCTGCAGCTTAAGAGGGACCCATGCATTAAACTGCATTTATACAAATAATAAGCTATAACTGCAGAACAAACAGACTGGCAATTAGACTTACCAAAAGAATCTGGTGTTTGTAGTCTGTCACAGGAAATCCTTAACAATGTGCTTGATAAACACCTTCAGGAGTTGCCTGGGTTTGCCAGATTTTCTTTTGGGACAGGAAGACAGATAACCCCATCTCTTATCCTCCTTCTAGCCGTAACTTTCTATCAGCCTACACAGAATAAAAGATTAGCAAGGCTCTTCCCATCACAGGTTAACCCTTGAGATCACATAGGCAAAGATCTGCAGAGCCTCTCATTGAGCCTGCCATTAGCTGTGCTCTGTTCCCTTTTCATCTAAGCACTCCCTTGTCCAGGCTATCAGCACAAGAACCCAATGCACAGGTCCACTTCAAAATACAAAACAACCCTGAGCACCCACATTAAGCCCTGAAGGGCAGGAGCTGTGATTCCACTCAGATCCTTCTAGGTTTTGTTCCAGCCAGAACTTTCAGGTATCAGAGAAGCTCCACTCGGGGTACACAGGTCTGCCGTGCACAATGGGAAGTTCTGCTAATCACAAAAGAAGTTATTCATATGCACCTCATAGAATCAAACAAGAAGTTATAAAAGTTGCAAGAAATCACCACACAAAAAACCAGAGACCCAGGCATTACTCAAAGATGGACCACAGAGGTAGCTACTACTCTTGCATTACAATTCAATAGCCCTAACAAAGGTAATTCCAGGGGACAGAATGACTCACTGAAATCTTGACTGGTTTTCTGACATTCACCAGGGGATTTTACATCTTTCATACTTAGTATCTAAAATTCCTCTCTCTTCAGTCTAGCTGTGCCTTTCCCCTCAAACACCAAGAAAGAAACACAGCTGCCTCCTCCTGCTGCAGAGAGAGGCTGCGGCAATGCTCTGTTCTCCATCACTTCTGCTGTTCTGGACCAACCTTCCTCTGCCCCCAAATCTACTGTAGGGACATAGAAGTCATGTGTTTGCAAACCCCCAAGGTGCCCCTCTGGTTTATTACTTCTCAGAGCCAAAGCAATGCAAACAGCCCTGCCTACTGATTGCTTCCTTCTCCTTTACTTTGTAGCCACAGCTAGCAGCAAATCCACTTGCACCTCAAAAATTTTGCTTCATAATTAACATCAGGAATTACCAGTCTTAAAGTATCAGACCTGCTAATAAGGTCTGATACCGTCTGCTTTGTCTCTCTGCTACACTGAGAGCAGCCACAAAAAAGCTTTTTTGCATTCATCAGCCTCACTCTGCAGCTGTAAAAACAGCAAACAGCAGAGAAAGGAACATCAGGACAAGAACTCAAGAATAGGTAACAGGAGGAAGAAAAATAAAACCAGTAGATTAGAAGAAGAAGAAGAAGAAGCAAAGGAATGAGGGGAAAAAAACACCAGACTGGAAGACAGGCCAAGCCCTACTTTCAGCCAAATTAACAGAGGAGGTGTGATAAAAACTATTCTACGCCTCACTCCAAAACCTTCCACTTGGGAATTCACCTAAATACACAGACAGGAACTGCAGTTAGCAACGACGTGAACCTGAATAAATATCACTCACCACATCTCTCACTAAGGTGGAGACAGTGAACAAAGAGCAAAATGAGGGTTTGTATTTGCCTAACAACAAAGTCTCTCCAGAGCAGAGGAATACTGGCCAGAGCAAATTTTATGACCAATATATTTGGGTCTCCATTTGAATTAATCAATACACTTCAGCTGGACAAAACCAGACCCATCCAGTCACAAAACACCAGTGGATCACCTCGAAACTATGCTGATCAGGGGTCTGCTTAGAGCTCTACTCTGATGAGTTCTGCCTTGCACATAAGACCAACAACTCTTGCCTAAAAGAGAAGAAAGAGTTAGCAATTTGAACACACTTGTCAGTTGTATCGTGTCAAAACACCAACACCCCACCTGTAAGAGCACAACCGCAGCTGCCAGCAAGCTCCAAAGCACATGGGAAGTTCCAACTGTGAGCTGGAGTGTGGGGTTTTAACCAGACCACTTGCACTGGCAAGTCTTTTTAAGCATTGCAGATTAAGTACGTTGTGCAATATTTTTTTGAAACAGAACTTGGGTAATAAAATTACTTCCTCTAGCTGGCTTTGAAGTGGAGAAAGAACGCTGCAAGAACAAGAACTCAATTGGCTTTTAGCTGCCTGGCAAATGCTCTAATAAGAAAGCCCGATGACCTACATTCACAAGGCTCTGTACTAAACCACTATTACAAAATCCAATATAAAGCCTGACCATGTTTAAGTGTTTTCCATTAGCAAGCAGCAGTATCTTGTTAGAGAAATATGAAAACATGTTATTGTCTTTAGTGATGATGATCTTAATTAATCCTCTAAATACTATTCTGAAACATATCAGCTTGGTCATTCCAGACTGCTTAAGCTCCCGACGCTACACAAAGACACCAAGACCTCCGCTTCTCAGTGGGATGCACTGGGATGTTCACAGAAAGAGAAACTTCTTAACTATTCTCAACCTCTGAAAAACTGAATTCATAAAAATTTACATCTCTGATGCTCTTCCAACAAGCGACAGAAATGCACTGCTTCAAAAACTCGGGCAAAATCTAAGCTAGCACCAGAACAGCTTATTGCAACTCAGTTAACACATCAGTGAAATATTTCCTCGCATAAAGACATCAGCTCTCTCACCCAGCTAGTCAGATAACCTGAAGCAGATGGGTTTGAGTTGTCCTGGAAAAGATACTATGAAATTAAACCCTAATGTGGTAAATATCCCCAAAAAGCAACAAATAGAGGAAAATCAGCAAGTGTTTAAACGGAATATTAAGTTAGTCCTTCACTCTACACCCATATAGTTGGAAGAGTTTGATACACTCAGCTTCAATTCACAGGAGCAGGTTCCAAAAACAATGCGTAACACAACTGAAGGAGAAATGCCCTTCTTTGAAAAAAAAGAACGCTTTCAAAAATGCACTATAAAGGAGGCAACTAGTCAAAACAAGCAGGTTATGGTCAAAACAGAATGGGAAAGACGGAAACACTGGGACAAAAAAAAAAATCCAAGCAGCGATTCTCAAAGGCACAAAATCACCATTAAAAGTCCACAGGCTCAGAAAAATCTAACCGCCCACAGTGCCTTCAGGAACCCAAGTCTGCACAGCTGGGGCCAATGTCATGGTATGTTGAAAGTACCTTGTGCTGTTAGTGATGGCAGTAGCACAAAACAGACTCGTGTAACGAAGACAGAAAAAAACAGGGAAAAAAAAAGAAATTTTAATTAATTTCTCCCTAATTTACTAAAGCCCACCTCCCCCTAAATGCAGAAAAAAATAGGTCCATGTAAAATCACTGCCTTTCAGATTGCATGAAAAGATACTACAGTTGAGGAGGCTTAAAAGAAGGTTTTATTTGTCTGAAGAGCACAGCAAGAACATGGATACAAAGCTAGCGTCAAATTAACATGGAAATACAAAGAGATGCCTGATCTGCCAGGACTGAATTGTGAAGGGACTACACATTCATCTCTGAGTACATAAAACCTCCCAGCGCTCTGCAGCACTCATCTGATAGCTCCAAGTACAGATTTAAGCTAAGCAAGCTGCAGGCGTCCTTCCTAAACCAGAAAGACAGTTGCTACAACACACGGGTTTAAAGAAGTAAAAAGGAAAGCAAACACCACCCGGGAAATAAATTCTAAGTCCAAGTACTCTTATCTTTCTGCTGTCTCTCCCCAAAGAAGACTAGGGAGACTTCTTCACCACTGATTAAAGTGGTAAATTTGGTTCTGTATGTCCTCTGTACTTGCATGAGCCAGGTTTTCTCTACTTGCACCTCATGTTTCAGGATCAAACCATTTGCTATTAATCTATCAAATGAGTGCTTTGTTTGAGATAGCAGATTTAAGATACTAAATAAAGCAAATCAAAAAAACCAAATGACATTGGCAAAGAGCTGTGAGGCCACCCAGAAATGATGGGCTCTCCTCTGAGGAGAAGGGAGAGGCATCACCATGGACAGCTCAGCCACCGCGCTCATCCGGAGCCACCACGTAAACAGGATGGATGAGTATATTCCAAATGGAACTCAGAAACTCCTCATACAGCAAGGAATTCCAGCTGCAACACTATATCCAGTTGCATTACTTCACCTTAGGTTCAGGAATACATACGGCTTGAGCAAAATTCATGGAATGCTTATGGAGTTGCCATAGGGGAATTCTAACACTACAAGTTTCAAAGCCAGTGGTGTAGAACCTGAGCAGATGAGTTAAGGTTTGCTCACAAGGACACTTCTGCCAGCAAGGCTACAGCACCACAAATCTCTAAAGCAGGTACATTAGAGCACCAGTGGAAAAATACCATTTGTCTTAACAAAGCAAATCGAAGTGAAAAACTTGTGTTCATCCATCAAGCATCAGCTGCTGACAGAGGTTCAATATCAAACTGGAGCGACAAATGTGACACAATATGAAAAATACCATTTTTGAATTTCTAGGAGGCTACAATGCTCAACACCAACAGAGTTCAGGGTCAAGTCTACCCACCTGTAAAAGCACAAAGACGGCTCTGAATAAGCTGAACCTTTTCACCCAACAATCCAGCAGCCTGTAGCACTTAGTGCCAGCTACAAAGGAGCTGCTTGAAATCAGTTTTACATGGTACCTTCTCAGCCATAAAAGCCTCTAGCTGTAATAATACTAGGTTACCAACACAATGGGGGTTTTTTGGCTACTTAAGTGCATATCATAAGCCCTGTATATGCACTGCACTGCCAAAAAAACAAGCTAAAACAAAACAAAGCAGACACAGAGACGTTTCAACACCCAAGTTAGTTATTTCAATAACTCTGCCTACACTGACCCAATTGTGCTTCAGCTCTGCTTAGACGCAGTTCATTAATACTGTTATGTTTTATTAGTCTGGGTCATAAAAGTTATTTCGAAGAGAAAGAACAAGGGGGTTTAAAGTACACCATGGTTCTTACTCTCCTATTTACGAGGAGCACGTATCACCCAGGAACAGCCGCTTGGTGCGATGGGAGGACAATTTCCAAACCTGCAAAGCCACCCCAGGCAGCCTCACGCTTTGGCTACTGATGCTCTTTGGCAAGAGCTGCCCACGATACCCGAGGGCTTTGCCAAGCTCCAAGAGAGTCCAACGCCCAAAAAGAAACCCCAGCTGAGCGATATACCTAGAAAAGCTGTAGTTTTCTACCCGCAAACACCAACCACTTCTCCAAAGTTAATCATCTTAAGATTTTAAGCACCATGCCTAGCAGCTATCACATAAACTCCATCGCTGAATTATTTCCCTAAAAGAAGCACAAACAGAACCAGAAAGACGAACCAGGCGCAGCAGGTTTTCTTCTCTTTCTGGCAGGATTAAATGGCATTTTGAAAGCAAGCATTTTGTCTGGCCGTGTTGGCGCCTAAGGCCCACAACATAAAAGCAGCTAAGTAAGAAGCACCTGAAAACTTAGTCACCACATTTTCTGCGCTCATTACCCGTAGGGTTATGCAGATTTCTACCCAAGCTTTCACACTTTGACACGGACGTTTTACCCTGACTCCCAGGGTAAATCCAGGCTCTCTCGGATCCAGGCAGCCGGCACAGGGGACCGATGCTCGGCCGCGTCCGGGCTCTGTTCAAACGCACAAAGCAGCAGCAGAGCCCAGATCTCCCCGGAGGGGCCGGCTCCGGGCCACTCCGCCCCCCGATCCCGGCTGTCCCCGGCAACCCCGGGGGCTCACCCCGCCGGCCGCCCGGGCCCGGCACCCCCGGCCCCGCCGCCGCCCCTACCTGGCCGCAGCGGCTCGGTGATGCTCAGCACCAGGAGGAAGAGGAGGAGGAAGGTGCCGCTGTCCGCCTTGGGCACCATTTATCCTCCGTTCATCCTCCCCCGGCACAGCGCCACAAACCCGCGGGGAGGGACGCGCGGAGCGGCGGGAGGAGGGGCCGCCGCCGGGCCCGCGGGGGGCCCCGGTCCGCACCGAGCTTTTCCCTTGCCCTCCCTCCGCCGTTCGCCGCCGCCCCGGGCGGAGCCGGCGGCCCTGGCTGCGGCGGGAGCGGCGGGAGCGGCGCGGGTC
>VZTE01003566.1:75102-87365 GCA_013397775.1 Eulacestoma nigropectus
CCGGGAGCGCCACACCGGGCCCTCGGTGCCCCGCGGGATGGCCACTGTTGGCCACCCCAATCCCCCCAGGATGGCCTCTGTCAGTCCCCTCACTCCTCACCAGAACGGAAACCCCATTCCCTGCATCTCCCCAGAACAGTCTTGCTCAGTTCCCTTCGCCTTGCCAGGACAGCCTCCATCAGTCCCCTCCGTCTCAGAACAGCATTCCCCTGTCCCCAGCTGGAGCATCCTTTCGTGCTCACATCCATCACCGCCTGACCGCCTTTCCCACCCCCGCTGGAACAGCCCCAAGCAGCTTCCTCTGTCCCCCGGGACAGCCTTGCCGCGTCCCCTCCATCTCGGCTGCGATGGCCTTTCCCTGCCTCTGCCGGGACTTCCCAGTGCCACCACCTTGCCTGTCCCGCGGCAGAGGCACAAAGCTCTGGACTTTCCCAGGCCCAGCAGGCTCCCAGGTTGACCATCTTTTGCTTCTTCATTTCTGTGCTCCCCGCTGCCCACGGCGGCGGGGTGAGACGGTCCCTGCTCTCGTGTCTGCAGGGTGGCACCCACAAGCAGCACCCGGCCCCGGGACACTCCCACAGCCAGCACCCGGCAGCGCCAGAGCCAGCCGGTGTTTCCATACCTCCTGGAAACACTGTGTTCCCAGTTCCCAGACAGAGAGGAAATGCATGAAGAAAACTAATTGTGCGGCTCAGGTCATTGTTAGTGGCCCTGCAAGTGACAGGTGCCTGTAGGAATTTGAGCCTGGGCGTTGCTGCATGTCAGCCGGCCAGGGTGGTGGCTGTCCCCGCCTGGAGTCAGGGGCCTGGTGCCACAACTCTCCTGGTGCTGGATGGAGGTCAACCCAGGTGGTGTTTGGGATAAAAGAGCAGTTTTAGCAGCAAGACCCACTTCCCAAACTCATCTGGAATTCCCACTGACAAGGGAAAGTGTGTGGGCAGCACCAGGACATGGGTGCAGCCAGGGGCTGAACACAATGCCTGACCCATGGTCAGCAGAGAGCTGTCACTTTCCTCTGCAGGGAATTCCAGCTTTTTAGTATTACATATTCAAAGTCAAAACCTGGGAAGCTGTCTGGGAAATGTTTATTTTTTTTAATATTTACAGTGAGGTGTTTTCTACTCTTTTGCTACAACCTGTAGTTCTCAAATTAAACATTGACATTCCAATAAGGACCATTTTGACCCAATTTTACCCACTCTCTGTTTCGCAGTTAATACCAATTACTCACTATACCCAGCAGCAAATTTTTCTCAAGGGTTTTCCTGATCGATGTATACCTGCTTCTGCTCTCTCATGGCTCCTGCTCCCCCTCAGTCATTGACTGCCCCACGTGGCAGCTGCCAACCTGCAGGCAGGGAACAGGGGCTTCTGTGGGATTTCTTGAGCGCTCACTGCCTCTGTGCCCCCAGGAGCTGTTGCTGTGCTCAGGTCAGTAGCACCAGGGAGGCGCTTCTTCCAAACCTAAATGTGCAGTTTAACGTGGGAGGGGAAATTGGTGCCTGCCAAGACCTCCCTGGAGCTGGGGTAGCAGCAAGCATGAGCTTGGAGCTGTGAGCCCTGGGGGCCTCAGGAGCACTGCATGGCCAGGAACGTGCTTGGGGACCCGCTGGAGTGCGTCACAACCAGCGGGGCACTGCCTGAAGATTTAGGCCAAAACCCACTTTCCCAGCTCTCATGTGCTGCCAAATGCTGTCATGATCCAAGAGCCTGTGGGGACCTGAAATACGACAACATCCTCCAGCACAAAGCAGGAGCATCAAACTCCCCAGCTTTGCTCCTCCCATGGGATGCTGTGGGGACAGACTGTTCTGAGCCTGGCTTCCTGCAGGACAGCCTCATAGGCCAACTCCAGACTGATCCAGGGTATCCTTATCCACCCCAGGGCCTGGGCATTACATCATACAGGGTGATGCATAAGTAAATATCCTATGATGCCTCCACTATCAGAGCAAGGCACAGGCTGCTTATCCCTGGCTTTTGTCCCAAGGCAAAGCAGGTCTCGTTTCCCCCATGCCACATCCTGCAGCAACCCCAGCTCTGAACAGAGGCGGGTCTGGAGCACACCCGTGTGCCCAGCAGCCCCTCAGCACCCCTGAGCAAACAGGCAGTGAATGGCCCAGCAGCACCTAAGTGAAGGGTGAGAGGTGCCCACTGCCCCAGGCTGTGCCAGGTCAGCTGCTGGGGCCAGGAGAGGCGGGGGAAGGGGCTCATGGTGAGGGTGGTTGAACCCTGGCCTGACCCTGAGCTGGGGCTTGTAACCAGCTGCTTTTGGGCCAGCAGCCGTGAGCTGGGATTGAGGCAACAAGTGCAAATATGAGGAAGTGAGAATTGCTCCATTTCCCTCTCCCCCGAGTGAGTGGACCCATTTCCTTTATTTTTGCAGAGAAATAGCCCAATCCTCCAAAACAACAAAGTGTCTCCAACCACAGCTTCCCTTTTGATCTAAATAATCAGCCCCAGCCCTTACTTGAACCTGCTTTTGGATGGGTGAAAAGCTGCAGCCCCTGCACCATGCAGAGATGGTTACCCCCGGGCCAAGGAGAGGTTCCTGCCCCTGAAGGTGCAAGGCTCAGAGAACCAGCTAGGGGCTCAGTGATTAGACTTACAAGAACAAGAATCTCTTGTGGTCTCCCATTTTCTTCCCTGCATGGGGCAAGGAGCCAAGGCCCAGGCTGCACAAGGCAAGCACCCACAGCCTCGGGATGTTACGGTGTTCACACCACGTGGACATAGGTCCACTACGACTTCCAAGCATCCAGTGACACACCATAGCCAGCCTGGCCACACAGGAGAGGCCTGGGGCCACCACTGCCAGCCACCTCTGCAGCATCAGGAGAGCTCTAGGTGCTATTATGGCTGAGGGAGCAAGTGTGCTTGGGCCTTGCACATAGGAAAATGCAGATACATTGCAACAGCAAAAAAAAAAAAAAAACCTGCTAAAAATAGGAGAAAAAAATCACAAGTCATCAAGAACCAAGATGGTTTTTTCACACTGGATTTGGCCCTGTAAGGCACATTATCTGCCACTGCTACAGCAGCAAAAATATCTGGCAACGAAGACTTTACTGATTTCCTAATTACAGATAGCAGGGGCTGAACTGCAGCAGGAAGCAGAGAACAGACATTACAGCAGCATTACAGGAACAGCCAATCTGAAGAGCACTACAGCCCTTTCAACAGATCCAGTTTTACAGCATGTAACTGAAAATAAGTTACATTTCCAACAAACACGTGAAGGCTCGTCAGTGTGGCAGAATCAAGATTGTGATTTTAGTATGGCTGTCTAGGTTAATTCACTTGAGGGCAAACACAAAACCAACAGCATCCACTGGATATTTAATGCAACCTGGTTTTAAGCATGAATTGCACAATGTGGAACTAACCACCCTCAGATATCACATTCCCCTATTATTCCAGCTCCACCTTGGTATGAGCACAGCCAGTTTGAAATGCTGTGGCAGAGAGATGCCACATCCCACCCCTGATCCATGTGTACACCCCATCCACAGTCCCTCGAATGCTGCTCAGTCCTTCCGTACATTCCACACTCAGAGGAGCTTCTGCACCCACAAATGGGCAGGAATCCCACATCTACTCCTTGCTCCTGGTCTCCTCAGTAAGGGGCAGGGCCACTCTGCAGGCCAGGGGCTGACCATCTGCCTGTGTACCTAACAGAGAGGTCCTATGCTTAATGGGAACAAGCATTTCACTATGAAATAAATAATTAGTATTTGAAATTACCTAAGAACTTGGTTCATATTTAGCCAGTTCAGTCCTTAAAAAGCATGGAAACTTTAGTAAATGCACTCCTTTTACATTAATTCATGAGTACCTAAGAATAATTTTTTTGCTTAAAGAAAAAATACAGCTTTCAAGTATTTCTGGACTAAAAAGGCAAAAATTACTAATTTTTGAGTCATGATTCCTAGCAATGCCATGTTCATCAATTTATTTTTGCAAGGTACACTATAAAAACTGAGTCCCTTGCAAGGGTTTTTCACAGTCAGGGACACGAGTTTTAGAAGTGGCAAGGGAAACCACACAAGAGGAAGCTCTCCACCAAGACAAACACAGCATCCAACACCCCAGACCTTAGAGAAGGCTGCAGACACTCCTCAAGTTGCTGGATAAGACTTTCCATGGACGTTCCCTCAGTAAAACATCACCTGACTACAGCAAACGCCAACACTGCCAAGTGTTACACAGAGTCTTGTACTCAGGTGTGCTGCAAGAAGTGAACACATCTGGCTATGCCTACTTCCTCCTAAAAGGTGCACGGTGCTTCTCCAGGCTGGATCACACCACACAAGGGCTCATCCCACACACAAAGGTCAGCTCATATGCAGCAACCGCAGCACTGAGTGCAGGCTATGTATGGTTAAAATTGCTTTTCCTTTTTTTGGCCAATTCTAAAAACTAAAGCCAGAAGTTTCACAGAATAGGAGGAAAACACCAAACAAAAGCCCCGGTGTGGCTATCAGAAGTACCACTTCTGTCCTTCAGAATGGCACTGTCATTCTGGTGGATGACACAGGACCGTCCCTGGCTCTTGCATCGTGATCATCAACTCTGGAGCCACACATAGAGCAGCTATAAAAAGAAATCTGGTCCCTTCCCTCTGCCAGCTGCAGAACAGGGCAAGCTCGAAACCTGCAGAAGAAAAGCCTGAGCAAAAGCAGCAAGGCAAATCCCATTCTGCAAAGTGTAAGGAGTGAAGAAGGAAATTAGGTCCTCTTAAGGAACGCTGGTTTTAACAAGATCACAAAGTTAGTCAAACTTGAGAACTGCATCAGTTTAAATTCAAGTTAAAGAGAACCTCTCTAAAATTCTGTGTCACGCCTCAGTATACATATGGTCGTGTCCTCTTTTCTGCAAACTACAAACTCAAACAAGTTTGACAAGCTGGAGCCAAGTCCAGTTCAGCCCTTTAGAAAGGCCTACCCCACTTAAGAAACAGACATAGCTGTACAGAAACAAATTTAAATGCGTGGCTGTCTTAAAAACAGAAATATATCTTGAAGAAATTATCTCCATTTTCCTAGTTTCCAGTAACCAGTCTGCAGTTCACTGAGCACAGCCAGATCACTATCACCTTGCTGGTGACTGGAATGTTCAGAAGAAATCAGATGCCTTTCTTCTTTTGGGAAGCTGCAGTAAATTGTCCGTGATGGATGTAGTATCCTGAGATACTGGTGTCTGAGATACTGTCCTAGACTGTGGGGTGCTCTGAGGGGTTTGAGGCCCACTGGCCGGGGTCTTGTAGCCAGGAGTTCCTGTGTGGGCTGGGGAGGGAGTGTAGCTGGCTCGCAGGGCTTTGTCAGTGTATTTACTCGCAGTCCTGTTTACAAGTCTTTGCAAAGCTGGTGACATCGCTGGGCTTAGTCCTTTTGGAGTAAGGCTGAAATAGAACAAACAGTTTTAAGAGATTTTACAGTAAAAAATCTGCCTTTATGAGGAAAATCATTATTACCTCCCTACATGAGTTCCCCCCACAGAGCAGACCCACTGCCTGCAGAAGTAATTCTGCCTGCAGGTAAATGCAGCCTGTCTCTCTAGAAAAATGAGTGACAGAAACACCTCCTACATCCCTCCCAAACCTGAGTGGCACTGCCTGACTTCTCCTTTGAGCCCATTCTGTCCTTCCTGTGACCCCCTCAAGCAACTCTTATCATGTCTCCTCTTTGCAATGAGGCAAGACACGGATCCAGAGGCATCGCTGGGTGGCTGTAGGGCAGAGCAGTAATGCTGACAAGGAGTGTCAGGAACAGCCACCAGCCACTTTCCCTCAGGAATTAAGTTTTCTAATTTCTAAATTTCTAATAACTTTCAGTCTGAACGTACCTCTTCCTGCTTCCAGTATCCTTCCTTACCATCATTCCTCCCTTTCTACATGTGCTGAATTAAATCTCTTCAGACAATACACACTCTCAGTTCTGCTGTGGAAATAGAAGTCTCACCTGGCCAAGTTTTCTGTCACTTTTCGAAGTGCCTCCTGCTTCTTTGCTCGGTTTTTAGCTGCCGCTTCATTGGCCATCTTGAGTCCTAACCTCTCACGGCGCCCGGGCTCCAGGATCTATAAATGCATCACACAGTTCACTCGCCAAGGCACTCAAGAGTGCTGAAAAAATGAGTCAAAGCACCTTCAAAGCTGGATTCCAGTGTACAGGGATCTAAAGCAGGGAGAAGTGGGGTCAGCCTGCACCTCTCTGCTGCTGCATAAAAGCCAGAGAGGACACAGAGACCTTCAACCTGCCTCAGCAAGTAACAAAAATGGTAAAACCAGTCCAGTCAAGGAAGCAGCCATTACCTCTGGCATTTCCTCCTGCTGTTTCTTCTAGACAAACAATGTCACCTGTGTCTTGCCTGGCCTGTAGCCAGCCAGCTCTCAGGCATACAAAGACATTGCTAAACAGCAGGAGAACCAGTTAAGGCCTTTGGAGTCTGACAAAACAGAGGCACATACAGAAAATTACACCCTTCTTAAACTAGGAGTCTCAGACAGCTCTCATTCAATGACACCAGCAGGAGACAAGTGGCATGCAGAGTTAGGTGCCATTAGCAAAGCCAGAGTGCCTTTTCTACTCTCAGCTGATACGCCTGCCTCAGGCTGCGACAGCCAGAAGATGAAGACAGAGGGAAATAATAGAGTTTCCACCTATTCATACACTAAAATCAGAAAAATTGAGCGTGTCTTCAGCTTCCTCTGAAAGCCCCTCTATCCTGGCCCACCACCAAATGCAGAATCTCATTCTCCTGCCACCAGTGTGTATTCCACCTCAGGTAGCTCCACCAAATAGATTTCACATGGATCTATGCTCACCTCCACCCTCCAAGCACAAACTAGATTATTAGTCTCAAGAACTGAGAACACCACCCAGAGATGTGGCATACTCCATGTTAATCCATTATTTACTCACTTGCCTTTCCCTTCTTAGTTCTTCCCCCCCAGAAAAGAATGTCATGCTGACTTGCTGACATGAAATACCTTGAAAGCTGGTCCAGGTGTTCTGTCCACATATGGTCTTTCTGACCCTTCCAGACGCAAAGGAGTGCTTTCAATTTCACCCCATGTCATAAAAGGCGACTCATTCACACCTAAAAACAAATTCAAAATGTCATGCCCATGCAAGATATTTGACTACTCATATACCACAAAAAAAAAAAGATAAGCAAATTAGGAAATGCAGCAAATTCATCAACAAGGGAGCCCCTCCACTGCAGAGGAAATCACAGCCAGTGTGAATAGTAACATGTGGTTCCCATTAAAAGGGAATCTTTTCTCACAGGATCGCCTGTAGCTGCGTCACCCTCTCAGTTACAACAACCAAGCATCACCCTTTCCATGTCTTTATTTTTCCATTTGCTAAGCTTTTGATTAGTGACATTTCCATTTTTCCCTCTGTAGTACTAGTCCTCCCCTCTACTACTGTATGAAAACTCCTTCAACACAGGAAACTCTTTAAAAGTAAGAAACAGAGAGAGGACTTAAGGAACATGTAATAGCCAAATGTACCCTCCAATCACCCTCAGGGGCAGCCTGTACCAAACAGTGACTGCACCTCGTCTAACAGGTGTAGAAAGGATTCTAAGAGCCCGATTAAATCACTGGCTAGAAAATCCCGCTGTCCAGAGTTTGGGAAAGGCATTTACGATGGAGACAGGAGGTGCTCCAAACGCCACCTACAGGTTTTTCAGAAGGAAAGCCCCAGTATGTTCAGGTTTTGGTATAACCACAGGAAGCACAGGAAAACAGCATGGCTGGTGAAGAACAGCTACAAATTCAGACACCACGTTTCAACTTGAAGAAAAACAATCAGCTTGTTCTAACTGAAAGGACCCCAAAGCTAGATGATTCCTGAGCAATGGCCCAGCGACTTGCTCAGAGCTTCTTGGTGCTGTGTGACTTTTCCTACCAGTGTATTGGACTAGGATTTAAGCCCTGCATCCAGTTGGCACACACGGCACGAGGTTTTACCTCCTCATCTAACCCAGTAATGACACCCTAGTGCTGAACAGAGCATCAAAATAAGTGCAGTAATAGTCCTCTTAAAGCAGAAGAAATAAGAAAACCCTCTTACCTGGGGCAGGAGAGGGGGTAGCCACAAACCCATACCCGTTCACTTTTGGAGAATCTTGGGGTATCAGTTCTTTCCCATCGGGTCCCACTTTGCCCTGTTTGTACTGAAATAAAAAAGACAATGCCATTCATGTGGAGAAAGGTGTGAGTCAGCTGTGTCCAGCACACACACACAGTTCTCCTAGGGGATGAACCATACCAGAGGGAAAAGCCTAACTAGGTTTGAGTCAGAAGAAGTAAAATTATCCAACCTGAGCATTGAGGGCTGCAGCTTGTTGGAGCTGTGATTTGCTCACGGCTTGGCTGAAAGGGTCCTTCACAAAACGGGTGTTTCGATGCACAACTTCCCTGGGTTTCTTAAAGACATCACTCTCATCAGGTACACCTTGAAAAGCAAAATGCCTTTTAAAAAAGAGCTCTTTTCCCTACCTCACTAGTTCACAGAAATTATCAATTGTACATTTATAGCCAAAAAAGAAAACTACATTTACAAAAATATGTATTTTTCTACAGCAACAAACAGACTAACAAGTCCAAGGAGGATTCTTTGAGCAGAAGCAAACAATGAATGAAGATGACAACCAAGTGCTCATACAGAAGACAGACCAGGAAAGAGCTTTGGCTGCTGATAACAAGTACTTGTATAATACAGATAATAAGCTTTTCAATGGCAAATAGAACATAATCAAACTTTGGAATCAGAGGCCAAGGACAAAGAAAGTAAGAGAGAAAAGGAAAAAAAAGGAAAAAACCCACTTTTTAAAAACAACTTTACAGAAGAAAAAGCACAGCATTACCTGTAAGAGCTGCTCAGTCACGTACAGAAATGCTGCAAGCACCGTTTGGAGCCAACACACCCAGAACCAGTGCCTCACCTGTTGGGTAATACATGAGGGTGTTTCGAGCCGTGTATTCCCAGGTATCCAGCCCAGCTTTCACGTTCTCCAGAGCTTGCTGCTCAGCTGAAGGAAGTGCCAGGTTTTCATTTTGTCGCTGAAAGGGCAATGGAAAAAAATTTTAAAAGGTGAAAAGAAAAAATCAGGTCTGAAGCAGCTTCCTGCAATCTTTTATTCAGGCAGACACAACTTGGAGAGCTCAGCCACAAGCTCAGCCACCTGCCCTAGAACACTGCATAAGGCATGTAACAGACTCTGAGGGATGGTTGGGATAAAAAAATAACACTCCCTCAAAACAACAGCAGCAAATACCCACACGTCAGTGCCAAACTTCATCAAAAAGCACTGCATCCTCCATCCATCAGTGACACATCTGCGCCAGCTGCTCACTGCTGATGGTTAAAGACTGACAAGGCAGGCCCAGAACAGCTCCTGGACCTCCCCTGCAGGGAGCTGAGGAAGGCAGCACAACCAGCCATGCTCATGCAGTTCTGTGCTTCAGCAGCTGAGTGGGTTATTACTGATAACAGAAACAGAACACTGAAATAAGACAGACAACCTAACTGCAAATAATAAAGGGCTGATGGACAAACAACAGGAACTGTGCTCAGCTGCTCTCCCTGGTGTTGCTGCTTATGGAAGGGGCTGCCAAGGACAGCAATATCTGCACTCTGTGCAGTGTTTTACAGTCTCAAAGCTTTCAGAAGAGACAAATCCTCAGCAACTACGTCAGCACCGTTCTCGTGTGACAGAAGGGGAAAAAACAAGACTGCACAAGAAAGAAAAGAGCAGTCACAGGACCCAGGAAACTGAGCCTTAGCAGAAACACAGTGAAATGGTATTTCCCTGCTGTGTCCCTCTGGAAGGGCAGAGACAGAGCTGAGGCAATTCCCTACCCGGGTGTACTCCTCCTCCGCACTGTACAGCCAGGCGTGCTTCACTTTCTCCTTCTCTTTGGCCACTTCCATGATCTGCTCAAACGAAGCATTATCCTCACTCGTGTGCTTTGCCAAGAAGGTGTCCAGGCTGGGAAGAGCATCTTTATCGTCTTTTTCTGCTTCTCCTAACAAGAGAAGGGAAGAAGCCTGAGGAAGGTTAACATCTCCCTTTCTGTGAGAGCACTGTATCTGCCTCTTAACCCATGGACACACTAGTAACTCACATCAAGCTTGGTCAAAGAAATAGATCCAGACAGAATGGGGCAGTGATAAATCTGTTTTGGAACACATATAACCAACTTTCACATAAACCCCTTTATGGCATCTATAGCAATTTACTTTAAAGGCAAAATGCACGAATGGCCAGCTGCGGGCAGACATTTTCTTTTCTGAAGAATTCAGCTAGAGAAACATAATTCTCCTACCTTCCTCTGCAGTCTTGATGCCAGCTTTAGATTTATTTCCCACTGGAAGGCCACTTGGATGCACTTCTGGGGTTTCAAACGTGGCTGGGGTAACATCTGCCCCAAAAAAAAAAAAAAATTTCACTTGGTTACTGGAGCACACAACAGGACTTGCTGTAAGGATCATCTGCCAAACAAGTCACAGAAGGCATATCAAGAGAACAACAATTTCATTAAAAACTTCTGAAAAAAACTCCAAAGTATTCTATTTAATTCTGTCTCAAGCTCCAAACAATACTCTGGCCTCATCTAAGACATTTTTCTTCTGCTGGGAGAAATTCCAAGGAGAGCCACAGCCCAGTGTATTTGTCACCCTACGCCCTGCTTTTGCCAACAAAAGCAGCAGCAGATCAAACTTAGCCCAGGCCAGGGCCAGCACCTGCAGTGGGGGAGGCAGGGATATCACCTGGTGACACGTGCCCTTTGCCACCAGAAAGCCACTGACCCAAACCCCACTGCAAAAGCTCAGCCAGGGGCTAGGCTTTAAGAAACACCTGAACTGGAAGTTAAAGAAAACATAAAACAGAACACTGGATCCCTGCTGTGGGAACCTCTGATAACCACGAGCTTCCCACACCTTCTGTCCCCAACACATGAAAATCTCAAATGTCTGCAGATGCAACAAGATTCCCTAAAACTACAAACTAAAATAAGGCTTCAAAACGTAGCCTGGACTTTCTGATAGTAGAGAGCATATAGCATTCCCTGGGGAGCAGGAACTTGGCAAAAGATGCCTATAACGAATGGTTATTAAAAGGCTGCTTTTTCCAAAACCCTTCCCTCAAGGAGTTTAAATTAGACACCATCAAAGAGAAATTCAGCACCAGCCAGCAGCCACTGGCTACTGCCCAAACTGGTACACTTAGATCTCATGCAACATCAACCTGGAATCTTTAAAACAAGCATTGCCCGCACAAAGGCAGATAAAGCAGAGCAGCAATATCAGATACAAATCCCTCATGCCCCAGAGAGCCAGTTCTTACAGGGTACAGGTGTGTCCCTCGACGATTTGCTCAAGGAAGAGCCAAACTTGATAGCAATTTGTCTCATTTTCTCCAAGTCGCCATTTTCTTCAGCCTCCAGGTATTCTTTCTGTGCTCGCAACTTCTCCACATCGGGAAAAAAGTCTCGCTGGATGATTTTCTCTAAGCTCTACAAAGAGAGAGACAACTGCAATGTCACGCTGGAACGCCTGGAGTGCGGGCTCAGCTCGGAGCCAGCTGTGCACAGCCCCGGGCAGGCCGGGGAGCCCCCGGGCACAGGGCCGGTGGCAGAGCGCTGACAGCTGTCGCCGCAGGAGGGGCGGGAGCCCGAGGGACGGCCCCGGCGCCACTTCGACCCGCGGTCACAGCGGGCAGCGGCCGCGAGCCGACCCTGCCGGGCGGATCCCAGCCGAGCCCCGCCGCCCTGGAAGCGCTCGGCCCAAGTACCGGCGGAGCGGAGCCTCCGGGCTTAGGCCCGGGCCCGCGGCCTTACCTCGATATAGGCCTCCTCATCCAAGATCTTCTTCGGGTGCCGCGGGGCCAGCGACACCACCTCCTTCCCCGTCACGGCGGCGGGGCCCGCGGCGGCAGCCGGCACCAGGGCGGCGGGAGAGGCCGCGGGCACCGGTATCGCCTCCATCGCGTCAGAACCGGTCCGGTCCCGGTCCTCCGCCTCCTTCGCCACCGCGAACGCGACGGGCCTTGACGTCACATGTCCGCGCCACGGGCAGCCGGAACCCCCGCTCCGCCCCCAGCTCGGGAGCAACGCGGGCCCGCGCGCGCCCCCTGCCGGTCCGGAGGACCCACCCGGTCCCGCGCCGTGACAGCGGCGCCACCTCGGCCCGAGGGTGGGAACCGGGATGGGAGCCGGGATGGGAGCCGGGATGGGAGCCGGGATGGGA